>JAOVYW010005276.1:0-20197 GCA_025775045.1 Hiodon tergisus
CCCCTTTCCTCTGGATACACACAATGATTTGGAACTTATCTACCCTACATATTCGGTGTATATATTAAACACTGCTAGAAGCACTACTGGATACAAATTGACTGTTGAAAAGCAACATTTGCATGCACATGATCCTTCTGTAATGTATGCATTTCGCTCTACCTGGGAGTCTGTCAAACATCTATCTGGGGGTCATTTCACAACAACAACAGTAATGGGATCGCTTGGTTAGACACTGAGGGCCAAATTCATAAAACACTATAATGGTAATAAATGCATTTTACTCCTGTGGATAGGCAGTAACACTAAAACTTCCAGGATCCATTATTCATGTCTGTTTTGGCTTTGAACATATATTATACGACACTGGAAGCAAGTTGTCTTATAGAAACTAAACAAAAGAAAGAGAAAGAAAGGAACATGTGCTAAAAAAAGGTGTGTTTTATTTTTCCTTTTCATGTCAAACTGGGATATTTGAGTAGTAAATGGTATTCTTCCTGACATTTTAAAAAGAGCAGAGTTTTGCCAACTGACAATTGATGTTGCTGCTAGGCACATGGCATTACGTATATGTGAGCACAGAAAGCCTTTGTTTATTCATCGATTATGTGTGTTGCTATGTTCCTCTGTGCCCTGTCTCCTGGGCTGGCTGTTCTCCTCTGACTGGAGCCACTACAGTCTTGCTCATTAACAAAATTGTGAATGAGAAGGATAGGTCCCGGCCAGTTTATTACCCCAGGAGATGTGACTGCCCCAGGGGGGTGCTGGCTTTTTGGGATGGGGGGATTTGCCTTAAAACTAATTTTGGGCAAGACAAAGTCAAGCTGTAACTTTCTCAACTTCTTTTAGTGTAATAAAAAGACCCAATAAGTTTTAAGATACATGGTGTTGCCATGGATACAACCATTCCCCCTGGAAACTGAATCCCTTGGTGCACCATGGAGATTGCAGTTAAACACATTTGCAAAAATTAAACTTTAAACATTCAAACCACTAACGTTTATGTGTGGCTCCCATGGTAATGGTATTGTGGGTATGCAATTTTGAGATTCTGTGAAAAAAAGTTTTTGTTTCATCAGAATAATTAATAGTAAAGATTATGAATCACTATCCAAATTATGCAAATCTATGATTGTAGTGACCAATACATTTTTTTACAGGTGGGCAGTCTTTTTTTCTTTGAATGGTTTGTATTGCATTTCCGTCTGTGTCTATGGAATTGAAAGAGCTATTCAGTGTGATTAATACAGATTTGTGCTATACATTACAGATGAAAGACACAGAGTGCCAGTTGCAGGACTCAAAAACTGGTTTTTTCACATGCATTTACAGACATCTTGTAAATATTTGGTAAAGAACAGTTGGTTTTAAGTTATATATCTTAATGTTAATAATGGACAAAATGCCCTACCCTCCATGAGGTCTTGGTTGGCTGGATTGAAGAATGTTTTTGGGGGGGGGGGGTTAATGCAAATTGATTTGTTTCTTTCTAACTTGCTGCTCAATGTACAGATAACGGGACATGTCACTGTGGCCCCAGAGGAGAAAACAAGACGTTGCAGTCAAATCTGTGGAGCCATGTAAGGGGCACACCTTGGTTACTTGGTTAGGAGTGTTTTGTTTTGTAGTAGAGGACAGGAGTCCACCCACAGCTGGCTGTTATCCCACGTGCAACGTTGTTGACATAGCTCTTTAACTTCTGCCTTCCCTACTGACTATAAGCTATTTTAATAGTTTTACGGCACTCTGGTAACTTTGATCACTATATTTATCCGGTTATGGAATCGCCCTCTTAAAGGGAAATGGGTGGTTTGAAAGGAAGATAAGGATAAATAACTTCGTCTGTTTACCTGTTTCTTTTTTCCCTTTTTCCCCCCAGACGGTCGAACGCTTTTCTGTAATGTCTGAGCCGGGCTACATAGTAAAGATAAATATTTCAATTTTAATACACGTTGGTATTTCAGTTTTTCTTCCCAGTTTAAAATACCATTATTACCGCCCGTTTTACAACCACAGTCGCAGTGCAGGGTTGTATGTTAAATTTGAAACACAGCGAGACTTCGGTTTCTACCACCTTGTTTAATCAATTAGCCGTTGCCATGTTGATTCTGATCGTTAACTTATTTGCGTGGGGAATAAATAAATAAAATGCACGAATACAGCTTCATATTTTCAGGCGAGTGAGCCGCAACGTGGTGATCATTTGCCGAGCAATCTACCTGGATTTCGGCTCAGTTTTTGGCTTCTGTAAATTGCGCGTCTGGCCGTGTCGCGGAGACCCAGAATGAAGTGAAGGTACTAACGCCGTCTTATTGATAGGGTGCCGCTGTCAAAGGGCTTCTCCTTGAGAGTGAGTCATTGTTGATCGTAGCCTCAGATGCCACTTTACCGGTTTCCCCGCTTCCCTTTACACTGCAGTATATTTCAATTAGATGAATGGCTCCGCAGCGTCCGTTACAGGATCATTTTGGAGTCTCAGAACGGTCGTTTGTCTGTTGAGTCTGTACTTTTGAGACAGCGGCCCCTAGTCATAAAACAATTTGAGGACTCCGTACCATGGTTTTGTTTTTAAAGGACTCATAAAAGTCACAGAAGCTTTAGTAACTGGGGCTTTTACTGAATCGCATATATTATTATGGAAGTACTTTAAACTTTGAAAAAAATCTGTCGTTTTATATTTGTTGTTTTAATATGTAAGAAATAATAAAATAAATACTGTGTGATGATTCGTTTTTTTGCAAATCAATTGGTTGTAGTGAGAGAAAAAAATCAAATTAGAACAGAAAACTTGTGACGGATTTGTTATGCTGGTTTTGCAAGATGAATCCAAGTTGCTAACATGCTGACTGAACAAATAATAATGGTTCTAAAAGTGTAACCTACAACTGGTTTCTTCATCTCTGGACTTCTATCTTTATCTCAACAAACTATTTTTTCTCTTGTTAGAGGTTGTGCCTCCGGTGATTGGGGTTGTCCGGGTTGATTCCCAGTCAGTGAGTGGGCCTATGTGCCAAAACATGTTAGTTACAAAACATATATGACCACATACTATTCCCTTATCATGATATTATATTTTACTAATCAAATTTAGAATACTCTAAATTCAAAAGTCAAATTCCCTTTAAGAACTGTCAGAGAGATGGTTGGACTATTGCAATATTCTCAAACATTTTTTTTATTCCTAAAATGATTTACCAACCCATGCAAAAAAAATTACTTAAATTGCTAAACTTTTCTGTCTCAACAGTTTTCAGCCTGACGATGTAAGAGAAACCACTCTATTTCTGCAAGCAATATGTATTTAAACAAAAATGACCACTTCAGCATTGGCGTAATTTGACTCCGGCTGTGACCGAAACCACTTATACATAAAAAAAATGTGCACTGCTGGGATCCCCGCCCAGATGCTACAGTGACCCCAGTTTGAGCGGCCAAGACTCTGAGAGAGCGATTACTTAATGTGTTCATTTTTGGGGGCTGTCAGGAGACTCTGTTGTTGGTTATTCCCTGCGACACCCTGCTGCTTTCTGAGCATCTCTGCCTACAGGCTCGATCCATCACTGCCAGCGGCCCAGCTTCTGTGGAAAACACTGCACAGGGGGCCTTGAAGGTTCCATAGACAGATTTTTAGGGTGTGGATTTGCTTCTCCGGTGGCTGGTGTTGGTGATAGTGGATGTGTGGGGTGGCCCTATGTCAATGTAAAAACTCTTTAATGAGAGAGGAAGGTAGGTGGTGATTTAGCAGGATGTTCTGGTCTTTCAAACTCACTTTTTCAGACTCACTAGTGGAATCGTGAGCCTGGTTCCTCATGGGATTGGCTTAAAGCAGGCCGGCCTGGTTCAGTGTGAGTAAGGCCTCGATGGTCCTAAACCCAGGATTGCTTTTTTTTTTAAGTGCAGGAAATTTTACAAATGCGGGAAATTATGCCCTGTCCGCTTGTTTCTGGAGGGCAATGCAGCATCCTGCTTGGATTTTGGTCCATTAATAGAGTACGGGAAAAAAAAATATTGTTCAATAAAATCCCATTTAGGAACCAGGTATTGATGTTCGGAACACAGAGGTCACATTTAACAGCAAAACAACTACAGAGCTCTCACTCTAATGTAGCCCACAGTGAGAAGTGAAAAACAAAAACCGAGATTTGATGCAATTTTTTAACCAAACAAGAAGTGTGCATGTTTCAGCCATGAGCTATCAGTTGTGCTTTAGTAGTGATTTTTATTAACCCAAATGCACTTCAATTCAATCATGAGTGATATTTAAAAAGTAAAATAAATAAAAAATCAGCTGGAATAGATCATTGACACAGATGCCAGAAGCAAGTGAGCGCTAGTTCCACAACCAGGAGACTTCATTGATATACATGAAAAATATATTTGAATAATCAGATCCAAAATAATGATGCACATGGTGAAATGGGGCCAATATGAAAATTCATAACAAGAAAATGTGTAAATAAAACAGGAACCTAGATGCCATGTCACACAGTTGTGGAAATAATTTTTATAAGACTTCTGAAAACATAAATTCAATTGGTCATTTTTGGCAGTTGGCTCAGAATGATTTCTATTAAATGAATAAATCTACATATATTTGCTTTTTACCAATCTTTGTTCTAAAATACTGTATCTATGAGTTTGAGTTGCTTTCTAGTTGAGTTTAATACATATATTTGGGGAGTGTTTTTTTGTTCTACGTTTGTTCTGGCTACATGAGATTTTAAAAATAGCACCTCTGTTCTCAATAATACAAATATGTAGCTGCTGATTCATTTGAACTATGTATTACATAACACAAAGGTACAATTTTCTGAATTTCAAAATATTCGCCTTTAGTACAATTAAGGAAGGTTGTACCCTAAATGGTCTCCCACTTCCACTTTTCTGGGTTTTGTAGTTGCTTTTATGTGTTTTTATTACGAGTGTTATGCTTTTCGTTGGACTAGGTTCGGGCACAGTTACTGTTGTTTTTGAGATTACATATTTGATGTATTATGGATAGCTTTTAGCTGTTATATAAATACATTAATGATATTATTCATTACATTATTCGTTTGTTAATATTAACCTAGAATCACTGTACTATTGCATATAGAATATAGCTGGTTCACAGCACGATGCCAGTGGTTTTCCCTCAATCGGGGATGGTGTTATGTATACGTTGGCACTTTTTTGCAGCAGTTGGCACCTAGCCTTTATAATGTAGTGTGTTCAACTGGGTAACAAGAGAATGGCTGATGTGTAAGCAGCTACGGAGCTTTTAGTATTGATTGTGTGGTGTTATCAGTTACCTGGGGTGCTTTGTCTGCATTCCCCTTGGGAGGTGGTTCAATAAAGAGCCAACTTCTACTGCTTTTCCTGCGTGGTCTTTGTGTGTATAAGGGCTATACTGGCCAATGCGTCAGTTTAAAAAAAAAACTGTTTATACTTGCATTAATTATTTAATATCAGATACAGTAGACATTTGTTATTTGTTAGGGGTCATGCAATTAGCATGAATTCAGCTATCAAAATGTGTTGTCTTAATGCAACACATTTGCCTCTTTACGGTATTTCTTAGCCATGGCTATTTCACAACCCAAGCTGATTTCCGGTTTGTTCTGTGGCCCAGAGGTTTTATCGCCGGCTTGAGTCATTAGCTCAAAGGTAGTATAGTTGGCTTGAGTTGTTAGCCCAGAGGTAGTATGGTGATGACTCAAGCTGTCAAGATTTCTCCCTACAGAATGGTGGAGGATTTAGGGGTTTGTTTGTATGGCAACATGAAGGCTCTCTGCTGTACAGCACTTACATCAGGTACATTGTAAGCACCGTCCTGCAGCTCTCTGGGGACCATTCACGTGGCTTGTTTCCTGTAGACCTTTTAGGGTTTCTCTCGTGAGGCCAAAGAACACTATGGGCTGCCAGGTAACTTCACAACTACTAAAAATAGCTGCAGGGGTAAGGTGCTGCACTCCAAACTTACATTTATCCTGCATGTGTTCAATCTTTAAGAAATGCCTCTTCATAAGGGCTGTCACGTAGGGCAATGTGTTTTTAGTAACCGTTTCTTCTTATGAATGTTTGTTTTTGTCTGGGAAAAGTCAAAGGAGTTAAGGAAGTGTTGTCAAATCGAAACACAGCGTTGTCAAGGTCAACTCTGCATCTTTTGTATTTAATGGCGTGGGTTTACCATTTGTGAGATCCTCAAATAAACAAGCTTAAGGTTCCTGTGTCTCAGGTGGATACTTCAGACAACCATTTATCCTCATTGAGATTGAGATGTGTTGCTCAGCACGTTGATCTGTCTTTAGCTGTCAACGTGTTAAGATCTGGAAATGTTAAGCAGACATATTCTGTGGGTTAATGGAAATGCCCCAGAAAGTCCTGCTAAAGTGAAAATTCATTTTAGTAGCCAACACTTAGACCCCTAATGAGTGCATATATTTGGTACACTCATTGAAAAGAGTTTTTTTTGCGTCTGCTTTCCATCACCAAGAGCAGACAGATTTTTAGGGCTGCCATGAACCTATTTCAGGTGTAGTGTTTGTCTGATGGTCCTTCACGGCAGATGGTGTGGACTAAATGCATGCGAAGCAGATAGAAACGGTTGTGACCTCGAGCAATTACCTGGGGGCACCAAAACGGTCTGCGGACAATCTCATGCCCTTGATGTCAGATTAGACCTCTCTCTCTCTACAACCTTTCTCTTTCTTTTAAGCCACTTTTCAGCGTTTTGATGATTTCTACTTCTAAACAAAAGATTTGCTCTTTAAACGAAAATTATTTCATGACTTTATGCGGAATATCACCTATTTTAAAATGTATATTATTTCTGTAATGCAATTACATGAGGTAATGCTTGGAATAGTTCTACATTTCATTCATATATAAAAATAAATAAATATGTTAGTCTGTGCCAAACTATTGCTCGCTTGTTACAGTTACTTAACATGAGCCATATGGAATCTTCCTTAACTTTAAAATATGACCTATTAATCATGAGGGGGAAAAAAGTGGAATAATCTGGTAAGGGTTCCCTCAGTTCCAGTTCTACTATGGAGGTGCCCTATTTGGAAACTATTTTTGAAATTATTTTCCTGTTATTTTTGCTTTGAGGTCAAAACCAATTTGCTGTGGCCACTCTTGCGCCACATGCCACTGAACTGACTGAGAGTGAACACAGAAGTCACCGATGCAGAGGTGCTGGAGTTTCACCCCAAGGAGTCCACAGCATTTTAAGTATCTTGGGGTTTGCCGTAATCCCGTTACAGCCAGACGGACGCACCTGGAAACCACATGTCTGAGTGGAGTGTGGTGGTGGGGAGGGGGGTGATCATTACGCCTAATGGTTCGGGGAGTAATAAAAGACATAATTCAATGTTCCCATGTTCCTCAAGCAGACTGAAGGCGATTTCAGGAAGTAACGTGGGCTAATCAAACATTTAGTGTCTAGTCTGTGTGAAAGCTCAGTTTGGCAACTCATTGATGCACTTAACATTTTTGCCTGTTTTATAAATTTTTTGGTTCGCTTCCTTATGAAGTTTTACCGTGTTGTTTTTTTTACTCGGATTCAGTTAGTAGGGGTGGACACATGGAGCCCAGGGTGTTATGGTATTTGGTCTGTGTTATTTATGGCTACTCCAGATGCTCTTTATGGGCAGCCATGCACTCCGCCCCTCTCCCACCTGCACCTAATGCCACGTCCCACCCTCACCTGACACTGGAGCTTTGGGCTGCCCTGTGAGTTATATTGTTTTAAAAGTGTGATCAATGTCCTAAACTTGAAAAAAAAATTAAAACTAAAAAGCTATTCGACAAAGTGGGTTTGCAAGGTAAAACGGGCAAAGCTAGTGTGCAGATCTTTTTCAAGCGTGGTGTCTCTTTAGCCGATAATAAGAAAATATCAATAAAAACACAAAGGACATTCATCTCGCAATAACAGCTTCATTTGTCTTCGAAAGACACTCGTAATATGAATAGAGCAAGGAGATATTGGTCCCAATTTTTGGTGAAACTGAAATAGAAAATATGTTATTAATTTTGATTATTAATTGTTTTAAGAGCCAGTTACTCAATGTTGAAATGTTAAAACGACTGTATCATCACAAAAAGTTATCATAAAGGTGTCTTCAGTTTTTGTCAAGGAATGTGTGTACTTAGCTAAACTACCAAGTCCATTCTTTGGACTGACTGTTATGTCTCTATGGTCTTGAAGCAAATTTTAGATTCTAATTAACAGTGTTTTTATTGAGAAACTCTGATTTCTCACCATTGAAGAAAACAGCCCACTGTGTTTTTAAGAAGGCATATTCCGTTAGTGAGTGCCGATTAGTTAGCACGTGTGTCCGTGCGTGAGTCGTAACAACCCCTTGGCCACAGGGCGTGTTGTTACTTAAAGGATGGCGGAAACCACCAATCGGAGATATTTTTTATTTTTATTTTAAATAAACTCTTTGCCGTTAATTCTTGAGCAAAGGAACAACAGAGACAGGACAAAGCAAAGGTTCAAAATACGATCCAAAAGCTCAGTAGCCAAATCAGATTCTATTACAAAAATGGCTCGAACGAATATAATGAAACATTAATTAATAAATCAAAGTATGAAAAAAAAACCGGTTTAAATATTCTAATATTTTATGAACTAAAAATAATAAAGGTGGACTAAAATTTCCATTAAGTTGCATACTCCATATACATTAATATGTACTTGTTTTTGTTTAAACTTTTATTAGCACACTTTAAAGACATGCAGATCTGCCACAGTGCGTGGGTGGGATGCAGTAGGGGTCATGACCCAGACAGAGCAGAGAAAGTGAGTCGGTGGGCTGAGCATGGGGTACGGAATCTCCCTGAGGTCCAATTAAAGAACACTGGCGTCTGCTGCCCGCTCACACTTTGTCTCCAGTAGTGTCTGATACATGGGAGTAGAGCAGGCATTTTAGAAGTGATTAGAGCTACCGCTCTCCCTCTGTAAATCTAGGAGATTCAGTTCAGTTCAGTTCTACCTGGCTGCAATATAACTTCAGTGATTAAAAACAAAACAACAAGGTGCCCTGGATATTGTTGCCAGGTTTTTTTTAAATTATTTTTTGTTTTGTTTTGTTTTTTGCTGTCGACTGTTTTACATTTACATTTACATTTTTACATTTTAGGCATTTAGCCAACGCGCTTATCCAGAGCAACGTACAAAACTGCTGCAATACGAAACTGAGCTATCTTGCCCTAATGACCTGAGTACTGAGAGCAGGTATAAAGACTAATGCTGCAAAGAGATAACATATCAATAAAAATGCTTAACTTACACAGTATCTATGCATAAACATAAAAGTAAACAACAAGTGTAACCTAAACTAAGCATCACAAATACAACAATACAACATGAGCATCCATAGAAAACAGTTCCTAGGAGGGAGGGGTTTCAGGACTGAGGCATGAGTTAATGGCTGAAGAGGTACGTTTTCGGTTTCCTCTTGAAGACAGTGTAGACCTCAGATCGTCTGACATCCTCAGGAAGGGCGTTCCACCGTGTTAGTGCAAGTGCTGAAAAGAGTCGACCAGACGATGTTCAAATCCGTATGGAAGGGACCACTAGGCACCCGGCTGTGGAGGATAGCAAGGGTCTGGTGGGGATTAGAGTGCGGAGGTAGCCTAGAGCTGAAGCGGTGGTAGCTTGGTGAGTGAGGGTGAGGATATTGTGGTAGATCCGAGCAGCAACAGGGAGCCACTGGAGTTTGAAGAGGAGGGTGGTGGCATGACGGAACTTCCTTTGATTGAAGATCACCCATGGCAGCATTCTGAATTAGCAGGAAAGGCCTGGTTGATGAAGCTGGCGGGCCAGCCAGAAGAGAATTGCAGTAGTCCAGAAACAATGCTGTATTAAGTTTTTTGAGAGGTGTGCACTGGATGCTTGAACTTTAGTAGATTTCAAGGACAGTGCTTTAAAAAAATATATTTATAATATAATATATAATATATACAATATAATATATAAAATATAAATATATCTACTTATTAATAATTTATACTTGGCTTATACAATAAATAAGCCATTATACTAATGTATATATATTATTGAGACTACTCACTATGGGTTACTGTTACACCTGAGACTGTACATTATAAGCCAGTACCCTACCCTAAAGATTGGATTGTAGTTTGAGAACACCAGCTTGAGATTGTTAGTTGTACACCAGGAGGTAGCCAATTGTGTTCCCCGAGACCGGCAGTATCTGAAAGTTTTCAAGCTACCTCTAAATTAGCATCGAATTTATCCCTGGGAACACCACATGAGGTCATTTATAATCCAAATAAGAACTCCTATTAAACAATTAAGAGGCGAGTTGGAACAAAAAACTGGCCGGCACCAAAACCCTCTGGACCCAGGTTAAGTCGCTCCTGTAGAGCACAGTACTAGGTCAAGCATCTGTAACGCAAGTGCGAAAATTGATTATCTTCTGTCTCAAAGAGGTATGCGAAGTCGAAGTAAGTTCCCTTCACTTAATCAAAGGTTTACATAATCAGGCACTTCACTCTGTATTCCTAGTCCCTAAAAAAATCACTTTCCCTCTGTCTGGATTTTGGCGGAATACCAATTTGCATAGTAAATTTCTTTTTAACTTCCACTGACTGAGAAATCAAACACAGGATGCAATTTGGGCTCCAAAGGATGGATTTGAGGCAAACAAGATGATTCCCCTCCCAACAAACACATCTAATTCCTGAAATCGCCTGTTGAGTTATTTAACTAATGTCCTCAGGGTTTTTTTAGTTGTGTTGGTGTTTAAATGGAAGGACCGTGGTTGAGATCTGAAGGCAGTTATAGCTGTGAGGGTATGTACAGAGCCTCTCAGTCTTTTCAGTGTAGTTTGCAGGTCAGTAAATTCCGTTTTAGCCCACTGTCACATACCCAAGATGCCAAAAAAACAAGGAATCGGGCTTAACCAGAGTTTACAATCAAAACAACTTTCTCATCATGGGAGTAGTCCTTACCTTTACCTGGCTTTTTAGCTGGATTGTACAGTATAGCGGTCACTTTAGAAAGTCAGAAAATCCCTGCGTAATACAAACCAAGCATGAGTGATGCGTCATCAATGCCTGTGGAAACCACTTGAAAACAGCCGTAATGTATCTAGCACTTTCTAATTTGTGGTGGACACTCTAGCCTATCGTTAACTTCCAAAAGGGGTAGGAGGAAAGAAATCTTTAGTCGTTGTTTCCTTAAATCCGGTGGGCCACATGCTGGAGGCGGTGGCTGAAGTGAGGAGGTCCAAACACCATGAGCTGCAGAGGAGGGAGGGCAAGGATTTCCTTCCATTCAGAACAAAGGTGTTTTCCTGTAGCATCAGTAGCTTTTCTGCACCCGCTGTTCCTGGCTCCTGCCAGAAAGGACTTTGAGCTAGAGGAACAAGCAAACAATTTGTCAACAACGTCAGGTAAAAAAAAGGACTGCTTGCTTTTTTCTGGGCCTGTGGCTCCTGCCAGATTGACTCTATACAGAGAGAAGAATTTGTCCAACCTGGCCGAAATGAATATACTGTTTCTTTTCTTCTGAAAGAGCCACACTCAGAATGTCCTTTTCATCTGGGACTTTTTTGGTTTGCATCTTCTGATAGCGCAACCAGGCCAAGAGATGGAGAGAATCAGTCTTCCCTGCTCCTAAAGCCTCAAGTAGCAATACAATTGTATCAGATCCTTAGTTCCGACAATTATAAGTCATAACTCACTTAGAATTTAGTTGATGGCAGTCCTGATATCTACCAGTCTTGGATTCAAGGCCGGGACTCACAAGGCCATGGTCAAGGTTGAAGCTGGCAGCCACAAGGCCAACACATGGCCAAGGCCAGGAGCCTTTGAGGGCCAAGGCCAGTCTACCAATGCAAAGCCTTGGAGAGGATGTGTGAGTACAGCCAAGTGGCCATGGTAAAAGAGAATGAGGAATGTCTGATCTTCAGTTTTAAAGGGGAAATGCAGCAGTTTGTTTTAGTTCAGAAGCCTACCGCAATCTCAGTTTCTTGTTCTTCTAGTGGCCCTCGCCCAGGTCGTCGGCTGCCATACCCCGTCTGTGACAAGGTATGGCGAGTTTTGTGTTCCGATACGCCTCTTTCACCACCATGGTTGGACCCGTCTTTGATGCACAGTAGTATCTCTCACTCTGCCCAAAAAGCTTCAGCCTTTGCCATCAACAAACTGTTGGTTTTTTGGGTGGTGGACTATTCATGATACACCTGTGAAACTGTTATGCGTGAAAACCCCTCCAGGGTTGCTGTTTCCGAGATATTCATACCAGCTTTATTGGCGCCAACTACTGTGCATAGATCTGCCGAATCTACTTATGAATTGCACCCAAAGCAACGCCCTAGATGCTGCCTACCCACTTTGAATAGCATTGTCTGAAAGCATGATTCTGTCAGTGGCAATGCAGTGTATTTAATAGAATGGTAAGGGGTACCAAATAATGTGGCCAATCAGTGTAGAATGGAGTATATCCTTATTTAATCCTTAAATGTAGCTTTAGCAAGCTGATTTTTGTATCTTAATTCATTACAAAGAAAAACACAAAGTCTTCTAAAAAAGACTAAAGTCAACCAATAAGTTTGTTTTTTTAGTATTTGTATGCCATTTAATTATGTGTAGTTTTAATTTATTTTAATTTAATCATCCAAAATTGTGCTGTATAATTTTCCTTAGGTTTAATATTCAATATTACTTAAAACTGCCAAGCAGATAGTATCAGTATCTCAAATGCAATATCTAAAAATTTAATTAGGGTTTCTACTCAATATGTTTCGGTGTATATAAGTATAGTTTTTACTGTGTGTTATAAGAAAGGAAAACATTGCTTTCGGCCGCATTGTTCAAAGTAACTCTATGGTCCTCAGGCGACCAATTAATTGAAATTCTTGCATACATTCAGCCATCTTCAGCACTGAAGTGACAAGGGGCAATGTTTTATTAGGAAATTATATTTAATTATTCATGTGGGCAACAAAAAATAAAAACAACATTCAGGGAGAGAGGAGTCTCAGTGACAGTCAGTGATTGGGGCTGTATTTTCCCCTGTTGCCTCCATCAGTCCTGCCCTTGGGACACGGAAGTACAGCTGTTTGTTCAGGACATCATACTCCTCACGGCTGCAACTGGGCCCCCTCTGATTCACTCAGTGTGGCTGCTGGTTTGTGGCACAAAATGCATCGCATGGTTAATTGGCCCCATTGGTTCTGGGTAATTATTTATCCTCCTTTCCTCCATATCCATTCCAGCTATTAGATTATAAATATAATGCACTTCATTTCAGGGATCACAGAAGGGTATTTCATATACTTAATTATTTCTGGTGCCAGGAGTATATATATACTATGTTTATTAGGTGCACCTATCTAGTACTGGGTCGGAGCCCCCTTAACCCCCTGAACAGCCTTCGGGGCATTACGCAGGTGTTGGCAACATTCCACAGGGATGTTGGTTCATGTTGATGTGATGGAATTACGCGTTTGTTGCAGATTGGGCGGCAAGACATTCTTGCTGCAAACAACCCGTTGCAAAAATTCCCCTAAGATTCCCCTAAGAGTCTAGGCTGTTCTGAAGGCCAAGGAGGTTCCTAATAAACTGGCCACTGAGTGTATTTTGTTCACATATGTTTTGTTTCCTTCACAACTTATAGTCTCTAATAATGATCAGATGACCCAGGCCACTCAGCCAATTTGTCATCACGCAGTGTTATTTGAACCAAAACTGGGTTCGGGTTACTTTCAATTTCTTTGTGTTCAATTTTCTATCAGGTCCTACCTGTAATTAAACTTTTATTAACCAGAAAGGCTATGTGGTAAATCCATATAGGTTTCAATTAAGATGGGTCATTTGAAATCAGTAAAATCCATTACTTAATAAAATACTATAACAATGATGTGAGAACTTGTTACTTAATAGAGAATAATGCTATAGGCTACTTTTTGTCCAGATATTGCTTCTAAGGTTGACTAATAATCTTTAAGAATGTTAAAATTATTTTGTATTATGCGTCCAAATAAAACAAAATGTATGTATAAAATAAACAAAAGTTTTGTTGGGCGAAAGTTTCAACGAAATCATTTTAGCGTAACAAATACTAATTTAAAACATTTTCACTTCACATGTCACAGGATTCCTGAAGATTAGTACCCCCGACATGAGCTGTTCATCTATAAAAGGTTTAATTTAGACAGAGTTGCTGCTCTGCAAAAGGAGGACTTTCCCCCTGTTGACTGAAAGGTAATATGGGACGCACTGCATGGATACAGATCTGCAGCTGGGTACACAGATAGCGCGCTTTTTGGAGCGCTTCTTCCAGTTCTCGTTGGTCATGCGTGTAATTAAACCTCTAAAAATGTCAAACGCTTTTCTGCTGAAGGCCTGGCACTGCTTATCACACTCTCTTCAGGTAGACTGAAGTCCAAATGGCATCGCATGGCCTCTTTTCCAGAGGTTTAGATGAATTGAAGCGCGGCCCATCTCAACCATAGTGTTTCCTGAACTACGGGGCGACAATGGAAGTTTTGCTTCAGTGCTCTGGTCTGTGAGCTCTGGACCCTGGTTTTCTATGTGCGTAGCTGAAAGAGAGCTCTCTTGTGGACAAGAACACTGCATGTCAAGGAGATCCATCAAAATCGATAAAATGTATAATAACTTTATGTCTCTATAACTCTATATGTCTTTGAGACACTTGGTGTCCCAGGTCATTTAGAGCATTGAGAGGTTGTGTGGTGTGATGTCCTCACAAACATACGAGGCGGTCAGTCATTCTTGGGGTATTTTCTGTGGCTGCCTCCCTATAACTTTGCAAATCCAGCAGTCCAAATTAATCTAAATATTTATCTAGAGGAGTGCACACGCAGGGTTTTAATATTTCTAGCTTCTATTAAAAGAAATATGGCCGCATGTTTATGCATTGTGCACATAAATAATACCACGTGGGACAACCGAGAGAGCATATTCAAAAACACGAAATGATAAGCCTCTCTATTTTCAAACTGGAATTTTGGAATCTCCAATATGGCTATGGCATTTCTGCTTGTCTCTACAAATACCGCCACCATGGGTGAGGGCAGTCACCTTCGAGCCACCCATCTTTTTTACACACTGCAGGCAACACTCCCTGAGATTAAGCGCTGATTGGAGGAGAGACACACTCCTCTCGATGGTACTGGCAGCTGGCATTCAAAAGGTACTATGGAAAAAAATCGAGTATTTTCATGTTCTTTTTTTCCAGTTTGCCCTCATTTACATTTGATTTGAATTAATTGAAATGTCATTTTCCAGCTTTTAACATGAAAGCTAATGACTCATGTCCTCTGACAGCAAGTGGAGGCAATCCCTGCGTCTTTCTCTCTGGAACATGTTTTAATCAGTTCTGTGTGATGCGTGAAGTGTTGTTTAAAGCTTCATGAATGCTAATTGGGTCTGTTTATTGCCTCTGCCTTAAATTAATCGTCTCTTCAGAACGGCGCAAGTACTGTGTGCAGTTTTTGCTGATTCTGCGGCTTCAGTCATTCAGTGACAGCTTCTGAGGGAATCATTTTGCTTGCTTCCATAACAGAGGTCTAGTAAACAATGGCTTATCTGTGATGTTAGTCAGGCAGCGAACAATCCATCATGTGGATAGCAATTAAGAATCACATATAGAAACAAGAAATTTGTTTGCAACTCAATGTAGTTTTACACATTAATGTTTTCAGTAAGCAAATGTACAGTAAGGAACACGTTTTTTTTTATTATTTCCACCTATATTTCTGGATGCCCTTAGTGTTTATGGAACCCCTCAGGATTTGTCAGCATGCGATTATCTCTTTTTGGGTCTCCTCAGTTGGAGGTCAGTTTGACGCTGCATAGGATCGGTTTGCTGTCTCTACTGACTGGCTCTGTCTAGTTTCCCTTTAAGGATCTGACAGACAGGACGTGGTGAGTTTTTCAGCTGTTAATTGATGCTTATTTGTAGCATTTGATAGTTTGTTTGTATTCCATGGGTGGGGGTGCCAATAAATGTTTTTAATGGATGGATTGAGCTTAGTTGTGTTTCTTTCAGGATGGACAGGGATGTTTTTGGACAGGCTCAAAGACAAAGTGCTTTTTTGCTCTGGGTTCTAATGTCTGTCGATATTATTGTTCATTGTTACAGGGACCCAAAAGGGAAAAGATGACAGTCTTCACCCCTTTTTTCCACAGTGCCTCAAAGCCCTAGTTCATCAGATAGCAGATGACTTGACATCAGGCCCTTCTTGGTGGTGACAGCGGTTCAACGTGCCCCGCCGCATGTGTTTGTGACAAGTCTCACTCGTGACTCCCACCGTATTAAATACAGCCGCTGTCCTCGTAGAGGGCTCGCTTAAAATAAATAAATAAATAAATAAATAAGGTAGCATATGACCAGAACAATCTGACACTTAACAAAATGTTCTGTCACCACTTAAATTCAAAACGGATATGGTGACTGCAATTATCTGTTTCCCTTGCAGTACTAATAAATTGTCACTGCATCAAGGCAATCAAGTGTGAAAAATGAAATATTCTTTAATTTTCACTTGCAAAGCCAAGGTTAGTCAGTGCACCGTCTCACTTCCCAGAGTTTGGACTTTGTTTCTGCCTCTTAATATATATTCATATGTCACTTGTTGGTGCAGACTTGCATTCACTGCCATTGAGGGAGGGGGGATGTCAGAACAATGTGCTGCTTGTCAACAAACAAGCTCAGTTAAGTAAATCAGTTCCCTGGAAAGGGAGGGTCATTAGATATTGTCCTCAGAGGATGCGAGTAGTTCTTTCAGTAGTTGCTGTCAGGGGAGTTTACATGAATCATAAATCATTTAGAAATGGGACAAATGCATTACCCCTGCGTTCATTATCCATACTGCCGCTCATTATCCACACAGTGTAGTGAGTTTTCACATAATACTTTATCATTATTTACACAATTTATACACATTAAGGTTCTACAATGCACAAAAACTGGTGAATAATTAATTATGGGTTATGACACCCAAATAATACGCTCCTTACTTTACAATAATGCGATGTAGAAAAATCTCCAGGGTCTTTGGCTCTCATAATCTAAAAATCTGGTGAACATATATCTAATTTTCTTCCTTCCAGTTGTGGTTTCATGGAGTTTGAAGCCCAGTTTGTGCAGGAGGTTCTTCATTGACCTTGGGTGCAGTGTGTTGCCAGTGTTAGGTTTTTAACCTGGAAGGGTGCCACCTTTCTACCACAAAAGGGCCCGAACCCAAAACTGACAACTCCACAGTTTTGGAAAACGGTCCCACCTTCTCATGTCAGTCCTCATCCCGCCCAGACATAGTTTATAAAAAAAAATCCCGCTGGTCAGACTAAGCGAGTCAAAAATAAAGTCGGGACTCTCTGGAGACTGAAGGAAATTGCTGGGTGTACTGTCCTCAATTTAAATCCAACCCAGACTGTGGCTGGCCAGTCCATAGTTATTCTAAAAGTTGTAAAAACCCGGCACAACCTCGCTCTCAACTATTTTTAGCAGTATATTCAGTGGCCTTGTCGCGAACCGTAAGAGGTCCACTAAATGACCTTCAATAAAATAATTTTAAGCCTATTTACTTTTCATATAACTGTTAAGTATCAATTGATTAAGGTGAGATGTTGTTCTAAATCAAAAGCAAATGGAGAATCTCCGTTGAGATGTGGTCTCCTGTCTGATGTGCGTTATCTGTTTATTCCTCTAGCTGTGTTTGTGGAACAGACTGAGGCAGCTGTCTCAAAATGAGGCGTTCCAATTCAGACAGAAAAAACAAAACAAAAGAAAGTTTGTAAACAAAAGCTGCTGAGAGGAAGTGCCTGTCGCTGGTTAATGACCATGAACATCAACTCGGACACAAGATGATTTTATTATAATCATGTTGTTTTTTTCAAATGGTTGTTTTTATCATCAGATAGAGCTGTTACGAGCATTTAAGTGTTAGATAAATGTAAAAATTATGTCAGCGCTTTTAACTGAAGACTTGCACTCACCATGTATTTAGTTAGGGTAAGCAATTCAAACTGCATGAAAACTGTAAAAAAAACACCACAGCAGGAACATGTTATTGCCTTTCATTTGAATACTCCTTGATGGATTTAGTGGTTATTTAGTTGTGTAATATTAGCTGTCACGTTGGTAATACTGGACTGAAATGGGTCCTGAGTTGCTTTCATGTCTCAACGCCCCAGGGATTCCGGTCATGACGAGATTCAAACCACAATCCCCCATGCTAAAGACAGCGACGTTAGCGCATCACTGGAAGGCCCCGTCCTCTTAGCCAGGCTTTAGGAATGCTACAATTTGCTAAACTGCTTTATTAATCATCCATTTATGTCACGGCTGGATGTTTAACCACGGCCGCTAATGATGTAGGCTAGGTGCTGGCATTTTAGTTTTTTCTGCAGTGTCTGGGATGTGCTTCTCGTTTACCATACAGAGTAACTTTTCATTCAGAAGGCACAAGGAACCCATTGCACTGCTTGCGGCTGGGCCAGTTTGATGGAACCTCAGAATAATGAGATGAAACGTCCAGTCTGCGATGTGTAATGTCGGTCACGTTATACGTTTTAGCAACATAAACACTATTAACTTCAGCAGTTGCCTTACAAATATCCTCTAACGAATGCAACTCAAGCTGAGGCTTCCCAGGTGGTCGCAGCATTGAACACTAGAAAATTATTTCCTGTCAGCGCACTAAAGCACTGACGTAGTATATAGGCCTGCTGGTCTGCATTTTATTTTTACTCGCTGTGAGGGTTGTCTAATTCAAATCCATACTATTAACTGATGGTTAACAAACCCACAAAAAGGGCCATTCAAAGATGCCCTCTTCGGTTTCTACCCAAAGACAGGTTTGGTCTTTTTATCGGGTTTACTGGTCCGTTTTATTTATTTGCTGGTTATCCACGTGGCTGTAATCATCTCTCTTACACCTTCTCTCTCATGTTTTTTAATGGTTAGATAAATAGAATATTTAACTGAATTTTTTATTGTATGGCTCTAATTCAGCACAGAGCTAATCGACAAGCAGAATAACTGTCAGCACTTTGTAATGTCATTAATCGTTTATATTTTATTATTTAATTGCCAATCGACAGCAGGCGGAGGTCTTCAACAACATATTGGCTCAGGAAACGGCCGTCCTCTGATTACCCGTATTGATCTTGCACATTTTCTCAATTTTTTCTATTATTCTATTTTATTTTTTACAATCCAGGTGCAATGAGTCTGATTGATTTTCCTGGACGTAGTTCTGGGTCTCTAACTGGATTGCATCGAGCTGTGAGGCAGAAATGAAAGGATGAACTGCACCACAAATGACAGAACTTTGTAAGGAGCGCTGTAGATCAGTCCTGCTTCCATTGTCAGTTTTCCATTATAACGCTTTCAGTCCACATTTTATGTCTGGCCATAAATTACGTCATTTCAGAAGGGCCTGGTCGTACTGAGATGCAGAGAATAGAGGGACATTGAACGCTTGCATGATCTGGTTTCAGTTAGCCAGTGTGGGTTAATAATGATACTAAGAGCAATCCTGATTAGATTGATGATTCTTGTTATGGCCAAGGTGGCTGTTGGGTGCAGTGGTTACATTTCTAATTTTGTGACCAAAAATAGGCTGCCGATTCCAACACAGTCCCAACACAGCTGATGTTCTTTAGTGTATTTACCTGATTTGCGTCAATAAATGCCGAGCTGTAGGCTGTACGGGAACGGTTAGATGTACAAAATAGTACGTATTTTGAAGCCTGTAGAAATACATTTTCTTTTTGCTCAAAATTTTTCCATTTTTCCACTTTCTCTATTGCTGACTGTCTGATTCTTCCGTTTGAGGAGCTTATTCCAAGTCTTCCTCCTCGATACACTAGCTGTCAGCTTCCGCTGTGTACCACAGTCACAGTGCAGCTGAGTTGTTTGGGCATAAGAGCCCAGCTGTTGCTAAGAAATCAAGTAAACACAGAAATGTGGCTTGTTTTTTGGGGCGGGGGTGGGAGTGGGTTTGGGGCTGGAGCATTGTGTGTGGTCTTCACACGTATACAGTCTAACCCATCACCTCCAGCTCGTCTCCTACAGAAATTATGGGTTGCTGTTATCACCACCACACCATGATATAAACGGCCTCTACTGTGAAGTCATATGCCCCAGTGAGAGGTTGTTTACCTTTGCTAGTATAATCAATTACATGAGTTGACTATGTGAATG
>JAOVYW010005276.1:27245-39573 GCA_025775045.1 Hiodon tergisus
ATAATTTTTTTAAATACCTTTGTGTACTATGGGTTCATCATTGAGCGTAGGACTAGTGTAAGGGAGATGCATTATGTTAATAGGGAGTGATTTAAGTGTGATTAAATGATACAATAGTCTAAGAAAGTCATGTGCAATCTGTTTTATGTCTACATACACAAAATATTTTACATTTAAATTCTTGTGTCTTTTTATAACGGTGAAATAGCTTGAAGTGCAGCAGGCAAACATGATGTATGAGTAATAATTGAGGTCTTTAAAAATGACAAAAGACAGATTTCTTTAAAGAATCAGATAAATTATTAAAATAAGCAGAGAAATGATTACATCTAGGTCTAACCAGGAAATTTAACATCTATTCGGTCAACTGCACTCAAACCTCAGTAGTTTTTGGCGGTTTATAACTTGTTACTAGGCAGTCATTACTGAACTGGTGTTAATTCACAATTAGTTTAAAATGCAGAAATGTAATTTTAGACTACTGACTAATTATATGTTTGTTTTTTAGCTCAGATTAACAAATGGAAAAAAAATGTAAACCACCTATTAGTGCATGTGATATATATTTTTTTTACCTCTTTGTCATACAGTCATATTATCACTTCTGTCCTCTCCTTTGGTTTGGAACTTGATGTTCATCATTTTCAATACCTGCCTGAGGAGTAATTTTGCTAATTCCCTTTGCATTTCTCCTGGGGCTACTAGGACTTATTTTTGCATTATAAGATGTTGCTGAGGAAGAGGAGCTTGCCGTCTGTTCGGAATCTTGCATCCTTGTGCAGCTGCTTTTGTCCTTGGCTGTCAATGCGACTCTACTTCAAACTGTGCAGGAGGTGGCTCAAGAAACAGGCGTCTTGAGGAGTAAAGCAAATAAAAAAGCTTTGGGAATTGGCTAATGCATTTTAAATTTAACCTACAGGGGGAATGTGATTGTGGGAGAAACATGCTGAGTCCAAAATAGACAACAGCAAAAAAAATCCTAGAGTGGATGGTCTGGGGTGAAAGGAACAATTTATCTCTCTCTCTCTCTCTCTCTCTATATATATATATATATATATTTATAT
The DNA here is from genome assembly GCA_025775045.1 of Hiodon tergisus. Lineage (NCBI taxonomy): Eukaryota > Metazoa > Chordata > Actinopteri > Hiodontiformes > Hiodontidae > Hiodon > Hiodon tergisus. Next base: position 28,310 of record JAOVYW010005276.1, read on the forward strand.
ATATATATATGATACTATAACTACTTTTCAACAGTCTTGATACGTTTTATTGCTGTTGCCATCTATTACAAAGCAGCAGTTAGTTGAATCTCTTGCGGTCAGCAGTGCTTGGTTTCTCATGGATTGTGGATCGATGTGGTTCGATTCAGGTTAAGACTTTCCTGCTGTAAAAGTAGGGCCTTATGAATAAAAGCTGTGATACTCTGAGCTTAGCCTGTACTGAGCACTGATAATCTCCACCATGGTCTGAGGGTCTCCCAATTCGGGGGGCTTTTGATTCACAGAGTCTGGCCCCCATCACCTCTCCTGAGAAGCTATTATGTCTGATAGTACAGCAAAGCCTTAACCTAGCTTTTTCCCTACAGTGTAGGAGCCACTTACTATATGCCACTCACTTTAGTAAACTGAAAAAAGTATCTAGTACATTAATTTTCCCCCATGCTCCTACACAGCTCAATTTTTCTGCATGAGAAAATGCAGCACAAATACTCTATACCTTGAAATGTTGCGCCACAGATGCTTGTGTGACTCAGTCTGAAAAACCCTAGTTAATAATGGCCATCATGGTAGGACGGGCAGCCATAGACCAATATCCAGCTGAGGGGAAGCCTGTATGAGACCTCACAACAGACCATTCGTCTTACTTTAACTTCTTGGCTGGGATCAAGTCAAAACTTCGCCAACCTGCTAATTCCACTTTACATACCTGTATTTCATTGATATTTCTTTCTTTTTAAAATAAGTTTGTGTAGTTCCTGCAGGTAGAGTTTGTTGTCATGTTCAATAGTAGTGGTGGTAGCTGGAGTAGAAACATATTTTTTGCCAGTTCAATCAATGCCAAGGGATGATTTGCCAAATGATAAATACACAGTGTGACTCTTGTGTTTCCTGGAATAAATTCTCAATCTTATTTGTGAATAACATGGCTTTTTTATATGTATAGCTATTTGGATTTTCCAACATCCACATATTTATTCCTATATTATCGGGGGTATTTTTAAACATGCAGGAATGTGGGGTTTTTCGAATGAGCTGAATGAATGGTTTTAGCGAGGACTCAAACACAGTACAAAGTAAATCTGTAGATATGTTTAGTGGTTTTTTTTCATCACGGTGTGCTGTTTTGTACTCCGCACAGAGAATTTGACCCCACTGTGATCGTCTTTATGTATTCCTATCAGCCTTACTTCTGTTGGTGATAGTATTGATTGCATTTGTATGTCTCAAACTGCAGCTTTACACTTTGTTTTATATTGTTGGACTGAAATGGAGAGATAGGAGGAGTTTTGTGCTCACATCGAAGTTCTTCTGTCTTTCTTCGAAGTAATGTTCAAAGTGTATTAATTTCACTTCAAGCTTCACCACAAGCCCCCCCCCCCTTCCCAATGAAGTAATGATATGTACAAGTTTGTATTTTTAAACCAAACCAGATTGTTGTCCTATTTTTTTCTAACAGTAATGACAATTTCATCCTCAGGTACCTTTTCGTTTTGTCATTATATTTCAGTCATGACTGAAATTGAAAGTTTCTGCAATAAATTCTAATGTTTTAGATGACGTGTGAATGTACTAAGTTTAACTGAATATGCTAACATTGCTTTAGAGAACATCACAAGTTAAACTCCATCTGCTTTACGATATTACAGATTAAGCATTTATAACCACACAATATTAATAATTATCCAAAATTTTACTAAATCCATGTTTTAGGATAGCACTGTTTCCATTATTGTCCCTAATAATGCGTATGTTCTTGATAAAATCTAAAGCTACAAAGCATCCAGATCCTTGGTGTCCATCATTTACCAGGAATGTCAACCTGTTTTTTACTTACCCCAGGCTATGCTATTGTCGGCTGCAGGTATGTACTTGGTGGTGAACTGTAGCAATTAATACCATTACCCCTTTCTTTCAGAAATCACCTCTTCAGGCTACACTTGGAGGACTTATCTTTGATCCAGGTGTGTGAGTCATATCCATATATTTTCCTCTGGTGAAAATCTAAGCTTGATGGGAGGAGCTAACAGATGTTGCAGATGTTGGAGACTTCCTGTGAGTGGGCGATTACAGGAAAAACAGCAGGCAAATGAAAGACCAGCCTTGGTCACCTCGCGTTGGAAACAATGTGCAAACGCTGCATGTCCGGAGGTCTCAGACTGTTAGTCTCATATTCTATTTAGCATTGTTTGCTCAATTTTATGGTTCAGTTTTATTTTAAAACTGTTTGTGCATACCAGCTGGTACAGGTAATAAAATACAGGTTCTGCTACAGATGGTATGGCCTCCACAGAGCCCTGATCTCAACATCATTGAGGCTGTCTAAGATTACCTGGACAGACAGAATAGACAGAATAAAGTGATAATGCCGAAGTCTGTAGAACTGTGGAAAGTTCTTCAAGATGCTTGGAACAATATACCTGCTTATTGTCTTATAAACCTCACGACGGTGTACCTAAGATAATTGATGCAGTTATAAGGCAAAGGGTGGTCACAACAAATATTGATTATTGTAAGTTTTTTACCGTTTAATTCCCTTTGTACTTTTTATTTTATATTTAGAAGCTTCTACTTTAATTATTCTTGAGTGCATCTTCACTTTACATGTGCCCGAGTACTATGCTCTCTTTTTGTTTTTAAAGTCAAGGAATAGAAATAAGGCATGGAGAAAAGTGGTTAACATGTCTTCAGCTCTAATGCTCAGCTACTCGTGTTGACTGATAAAAAGATGTTTACTACCCAATATACACTATCATACAAAGAGGGGTGTTTATACTATTGAGATTTTCCAGATGTTCTGAGAAATTTATTTTGGGCAGATGTGACGCACCTGCACATAATATAAACAATTTATTTTATAGTCAGTGCCTGGTTACAGATTTTCAGTTGTATACCCATATCTGGTGTAACACAGCACCTTGCAAATTCTTTTATGTATAAATGGAATTAAATAACGGTTTTAAACAAGTGACCTATTTTAGTCAGAAGAATGCATGATCAAATTAACGACAAAATAAACGAATGTTTTCTCCAAGGGTTTTATAAAATCCAAAGCAATAAAATACTGTGTTATAAAATAAATGTTTCCTAAAGCTATTAGTATTCCGCATGCATACTTTGTTTGTTATCGTTTTGACACAAGACTATTTCATGGATCAGAAAGATTAAAGATGTTTTGTAGTCAACACGACTTCATGAAAGAGAAAGGAGTTTGAAATGCAGGTAAGGTTACAACTAGATTTCTCATTATAGAGCTTTCATGTACATTTCAGGGGAGGGGGAAGGGGTAATGTGACAAAAATTAAATCTTATCATTACTTTATTCATTGTGGCAGCGTTTGCACTAGTCAACATGCTTAAAAAGCTAGAGAAGGCCGTTCACTGTACCATTTCATTTCCGGAAAAGGAACAAAGTAAACATTTATGCTTTAATTAACAAAGTAACTGAATGGGATTGGCCATGTTGACCCTGACCCTTGGACTATCTGTGATGAGATTAAAATCAGGGCGACGAAAACGAAAGTGGGGAAACAATGTAGTTTGTTGGGCAACTGGGTAGAGCAGGGGTGTCAGTCTCAAGTCCAAGTTTTTGAGCTACCTCACAATGAGAAACTCATTTAAACCCGGAAATCATCAGATTAATTAATTTATTATACAAAAAATGGAGGTTGCAGGTTGGCCCAATTAAACAATTAAGTGGTTAGTTAAAACTAAAACCAGCATACCTTGAGGTTTGTCTAGAGCTAGACACCCCTGGGGAGTGACTGGAGTCAGGACAACTTGCCGTTGGAGCCTTGGGGAGTTTCTGGAAGCACTTTGCTAGAAACCCCAACCCCCATTCAGGTATTTTGAATGGAGCAGAAATCACAGCGGGGGGGGGGGGGGGTTTCTCAGCTCGGTATAATGCTATTGACATTTGGCAGTAATGACTAGTAATAGAGGGGGCGTGGAGTATGGATTTATTTTCTCTGACTGTGGAAGTAAACTGACCTGCTTAAGCTGTTTTATGCAAGGAACTGATTGCAGGCAGAGGTTCTGTATTTGCAAATCCCTCTGGGGCAGAACTGGTGGCCAGGAATGTTCTTCTTCCAAGGTCTTGATTTTCCTGAGACACTGAAGCTCGTTGGACACAATGCCTTTGCAGGACAAATACAATGTAAAAAAAATGACAACTTTTACTGTCTTAAAGGGCCCACATTCGTTTCATCCCAAACATCATACAAATTGGAATTAGCCTTTGAAGCGCAATTGCAAAGTGAACAGTGGATCAATTCTTTCAGTGTAATCTTTCTGATACCTGGCATAGCATCATCCGGTCTTGGCCCACACACAAAGTAATAATGTTAATGCTTGGAGAGCTACACTGGGGGGCGTACATAAACATTGCTATATACTTGTGTAAGCCTCAGTGATGAAACTCCAGATTCTGTGAAAAAGACTAGTGATTTACGATCATGCCTCAGGCATTAAACAGGCTGTTAGAGTCAGAAACATGGACAGCCACCCATCCACAGTGATTAACCGTGTGCAGTAAAATCGAGTGGAACCGCGTCCTGTTGTCCTAGCTGTCGTTTTTGAGAACCTGATGAGGAAATGCAGATTTAAAAAAAAATGTTATCCTTAGTGGGTAATGCTGAGCTTCCCGCTGGTAAAACCCAGGGGGGCAGGGGCAAGTGAGAGCAGGGAGGAGGAGTCGCGTGTCTGCCAGTAACATGTCTACCCTGGCATAGTAGCTCGGCATTCAAATAAGGGCCAGCTGTCAAGCGGCTTCCATTTTTTTGTCCAAATGCCACCGAGTCGAAAATCCCGAATATGAGAATAACCGACATGGAAAACCCATTTTTTCCTCTGTCGCCTCCCCCATTCCTTTTGTCTCTCTTTGGGGTTGCCTGGCAGGCGATGAGGCAGCTCATCTCTGTGCGTGGCCTCGCCCTGCCGAGCTCGTTAACGCCTCAGTGAGAGCACCCCCCAGGGAGCAGGAGGACCTGCCCTGTCCTCACTCGCAGCTGGGTGCCAGGAGGTGCTGATGGGCACTGGCCCAGTTGGACGAGGCGAGTGACGCTGGCGGCAATTGGAAACAAGGACCCCATTCTCTCTGTTCTGGGTCTGTCCCGGTGGTGACTGCAACCCGCCGCACTTTTTAGGCTGAATTGGGTTCTGCACTGGCCCTGGGGGAGACGTCGACTGACGGTCGCAGTGGGTTCACATGCCTTGGCCTTCTGGGTGGCGATGCCAATGATGCATACTTCGTCAACCGACTATCAGGCACCAGGAAGCTCTGAATAATAAGCAAAAGCAGAGGGAATAGACAGCAAATTTAGCTGAAAAGCTAGAACTGAAAGGCACACAAAAGTAGAAATGTGTTTGTTTGTTTTATATAACTTGGTGTGATCAGTCCTGATGGCCCAAATTAACTTTACATGAAGTGGCAATGATTCCGCTGCAGGTTTATGCCTTTCTTTTATGACTCGATGACAGTAATGAGCACACATAAGGAATAAAATTGCACAAGTTAAACCAAGTGATATATTGCTTTTTCTAATATATAATTAAGTGAAGACTGAATAAGGTGTTGAAAAGCAATTTTCTCCCTGGCTTTTGCTGAGTGTGCCTGGTGTTGTGGGGTCTGGCAAAGCCCAGTGCAAAGTAAACCGGGCTATCCAGACGGGGGGGGGGGGGGGCCCTCTCCCAAAGTGAAGCGGAGACAGATTGCTGTGGCATCTCTCCAGCATGACTTGTTAACCAGCCAGCCCCAAGGCAACCGTTACAATGCGTGCCCCTCCCTCCCAAACCCGGCTAAATCTCGGTCCCAGGCTGCAGCTGGTGGTCCATCCACAGCAGCCAGACGGAGGTACCGCAGGCCAGCCCCTGGTCTCCAGAGAGATGTCCGCACCATATGGATCTCCCTCCATGTACAGTAGCAATGCCACAAACAGTAAAACACAGGAACACACATGCATGCAAAAATTAACACACAGCCCCCCCATTCCGATTAATGAGATTTACATTGTGGCTCCAAATTAATTGAAGATATTATTTTTAGCTCAGAGACATTGTTTACGGTCCAGCTTTGTATATGTCATAAAGATCTCCAGTCACAAAAGGCCACCTATGTACCATGTTTGTGCTGTTCTCCTCCTGAAACGGTGTACCGGTAGTACAATTACTTGGAGCTAATCAGCTGGCAGCAGAACGCTTCCCACTAATTCCTGTAGCTTTTTTAATTGAATAGTGCAGAACAGCTCGGCCATTTAAGCATCCGATGGAGAATATTAAGTGATGGAACTGCGCATTACGTGCCTCCGATGCTAGCGCCACGGAGGCATCAGTCAGATAAAAGCCCGGTGCCCCGCTACGTGGCAGTGTGTTCACATTCACTTAGTAACTGTCTGATGGCCCCCTCGTCGCCAATGGCAAAACATTTACATGTGTTCTTCTCTCATCAGTAATGAAAGGAAATGCTGGGTATGGAGCTGATTTTCTTGTGATGATCTCCCTTTTGGCTGACATTTATCCGTAATTAAGATTTGGTTTTGTGCCCAACTACTGACAAGGCTTGCTTTGAGAAATGATATTTATCAGATGCCGTGAGTGTTTTTTTTGGAACGTGCAGTGTATTTCGTCTCAGCGTTTTAACCTTAAAGGTGACAAAAGTTGCATGTATTATAATTTGGGGGCTCAAACTGAACTCAATAAGAGAAGGTATTTATGGTGCCCCACATACCTGGCTTATTACACAATACGTTGTTACAGTAAATTATATGTTTCTCTGGTAGCAACAAAAGTCATGAAATTTATCATCAACAGACTGTAAAATATATCCTTCTCTATTGCAAAATTCATATTCAATCTCCTTCTGATTTGTCTCCATGTATAACATTATATGTTGCTACTTTACTGAGGGAGACTGAGGCAGACTGTTTAAAACATAACCAATATGAACTATTTAAAACATAACCATCATTGTCTAACTAGCATTTACTAACACTAGTTAGTAACGATAGCACATTATGGACTTCAAAGTTTTTTTATAAGAAATTGATTGTTGTGTGAGAGCTGGCTTGTTCTTGCGAATGTTATTTGTAACACATTATTTCCAATATATGCACAAGAAATGTTACCAAAATATCCAGAGCCCCACTCATGTGTTTATCCAGGTCAGAGAATTTCTTCATTATTTCTGTATGAATACCATGGAGGGAGACGGACTGGGGAGAACAATGATGTGATTTTTGTCTCGGACTCTTCCTACACGATGCATTGCTCTGCGTTGCCCACCTGTTTTTTTTTTGCCAGTGGCCACGCAGTTATTTGTGATTCAGGAATGTCCTGGCATTGGACTACAGATTCGTTGGGCATTCTTCCCCTTCCAATTGTTGGGATTTCTGGCATGCCAGCAGAGTAGAGAGGGAGACAGATCGTTTCAGCGGTATCCAGAATTTCAGATACGTCAAAAAGAATGCAGGGAAATGTCAAAGTTTCTTTGTTTTCAGAATTCAGGACAATTTGATGTAGACGAAACCTATTTCATATACATATTATTATTATCACGCTTAGCAGTGCAAGCTACATAGCTTAATCGGGTTGAGTACGTGCTTATGGGTACAAGAGCGGTCTTGGGACTTGCATCGTTGCCCAAATAGTTTTAAAGCACTGTTTTTTCTTAATAACGCAAATGTAAGCAGGTTCTTGCACATAGCATTGCCATGCCATGCGTTAATGGCTCACAGCGTGAATAGAAAGTGCATGTCTTTTTGAGAGGCCTGGTTTTGATACTTTGTGTTTTGGTATAATGTTAACACAAAGCAGATTTCTATGACCGTGGTTATATCTATGCCCTCACTGACAAACGCCCTGGCAAGAGTGCCCAATTGCAACAGGTTGTTTCTGTAAAACCTGCAAATAGGGAAAATTTTTTAGACTGCTGCCCTTAAATAACTGAGTGGGATCTGGAATCTTGAGTTGGCAGCCCTTCAGAGACCAGAGTCCCAATGTCGGGCGTCTGGGTTTCTTCGGTCGTGGCGCATCGCCCTTGACCCTTCCCACAATGCATTTGTTATCTACCCTATGTCATTTATTGTGTTCTTTGTTTCCCCAAGAGCCTAAGAATTCATTTTCTTATTTGCTTTGTATCCAGTTTCACTCTGGAAACTGTTCCAGCTTGTTGCATTTCCCCATTTGATTTGTATGTACCCAGCTTCTACTTTCACATTTAGTCATTTTGGACCTGCAAAGTTTTCTTGTTTACATTTTCATTGCAAAGGTTACTACAATGCTATCTATATTTTCATTTATATGATAATGTTGTATTTTTTATGCTGCAAATGTTTTCCTCATTAAAATTTTTGTGCTTGGGATAGGCTGGTAGCAAGAGCGGACGCTTGCTGTACTCTTTTTAACCAGAGTGAAGCCAAAGGTCAAGTAAATAAAGAGGTGGATCGCTGAATGGAACGGGAGGTTGAACACTGAGACTGAGAGAACACTGAGACTGTGCCACTCTCTCAGGTGTCTCTGGAGAACTTTTAACTCTTCTGTTCAGTTCTTTTGCAGACGCTTTTATCCGAAGCAACTTACACGGTTTACAATCTCTTAATTCATCCACTTCTACAGTTAGATATTTATTGAAGCAATTCATGTAAATTATTTAAAGAATAAAACAACTAGTTACCAGCCTACTAGTCATCTAAATCGCTACACCACCAACAGCACCTCAATTCTGCGCTAAAATGTGAATGCTCTCCCTCTTTCCTTACATGAACCACACTGATACTAGCACATTGCCACTATGATCTCACTTTATGCCCCGACTCTGTAGCCTGTTGCAGAAAAATGTTCTGCTTCCCCTTTCAATGTGATAGCCTGAAGGCATGCTTTATGAAAAAGATTTAGTATCTTTCACATTTCCAAGTCAATGAAATGGTCAATTGCTACAGTCAGCAACAATTGCTACAATCAGTACAATCAGTACAATCAGTAATACTCTGTAAAATAACAAAGCGCTAACTGAGACTAATATAAGTATGGTCTATACTGTTCTGGGGTTGATTGCTTGTCTCAGTGAGGACATAAACAATGTATCTCGCACGATTAACTGGAAACCAGTACTTGAGAATGATTTATAAAGTATTGCTTAAACAGTTCTTTATTACTGCCTAATAAAACATTGCCAATGTAGTAGTTATTACAGTAAAGTATTTAAACATGATTGATAGAAATTGCTTGTTCCCATGTGGCTTGTTATTTTAACCTCCGTTGGAATCAGTTTCTTGCTCTATTCCAATGGCCCTAAAAGCATAAATTTAGTAAGAAAAAAGTTCAAAGAGATATTGTATTTTAATGTCAGTTATACTGTTATTACTTCATATTATGAGGGTATTACCGGTTCTATCTCAAATAAGCATGAATGCTGTTTGTCTCCAACAGGGGGCAGAGTGGCCATGTGACGAATTCACCAAGGGAGCCTGCTTCAGTCGGGGCAAGTCGGAGGTGGGTGAGAAAAAGTACCTGTCTGACAGGTAGACGGACAAGTTTAAAAAGCAATTTTTTTACCACCTCTTTTTCTACTCATCCATTCTGCTGACCATCTGCTCTTGGCCATAACCTGTGTGTGCGGTTTTCAGCAGAACCATGGGAAGTTCACTGGCAAGTTGTTGTAGCATATACATTTTTTAGCAAACATTTTCATACATCATGTGTTTAGTGCAAGTTTATTTTGTCTCTGATGCGTCAGCTGAGTGTCATACAGCTAGAAGACGACAGCAATTAATAGAAGGGCTTTGGGATAAGATCTAATTAAAATGATGGGACAAAGTGGAGTTACAGTCACAAATTTACGGCGTTCTGTGTTTGTGGTGGCTGAGTGGAAACTTACGGTTATTGGGTTTTTGATGCCTGAGTGGAAAGTTACAGGTATTATGTTAGTGACAGCTGAGGGGAAAGTTACAGGGTTCTTTATTTGTTATGACTGAGTGGAAAGTTTTTTCATTAAACTTTGTGCAGTGTTTTCTTAGATCCACTCTGTTTTTTTTTTTTGTAATGGTTTCAGAGAAAAGCAAGTTGTACACATTTTGTCCACATACACAGTTTGTTGCTTTGTAAACCGATTGAATTTTATTGAATTTAAAGGTAAACTTTACGTTTTGAGAATCAGTGCCCCAGTGCTTCTGTAGGTATCCAAAAGATGCTGCATCATTGCAGAAAAACCTAAGTAATGAATTACCAGGAAATTCTGTGTTATTGAACACCAGAATGTTTTCTTTTTCAGTTAAAAAAGAAAAGTAATGTATAATCTTTTAAAGAAACAGGAAGCATCAGGTTGAATCAAGGAGATGGAATTACTCATCTTATTTAGTTTGCAATATAAACCGAGTCGAACAGCCTCTTCTATGTGGCTATGGATCTTTAACATCTGTCAAGGCTTTTTATAAACAAACGAGATGCTGGATTCTCATTAAATTCACACCTATTTATACAAGGAGCGAACGTTGCTACAGAGCCAAATAACACAGTCAGATGTAAATCCAGCATCCATTCTTGGACTGTGCCAAGTATTGGGAAATGAATAGGCGTGTTTCCTGGCACCCTAATGGGAGTATAAAGCATGCCTCACCCACTTTCTGCCTGGCCACGCCATTAAATCTGTGCTAGTGAGGCCGCACAGAGAGGGGCATGTATATTTCCTCCCCTAATACATTCGGTGTGACAGGGTAAGATTTACAGGAGTGCGAAACTGTCAAAAAAATCCCCTGTGATGAAATCGAGTCCATGGAGATATGACTAAAGAAAATGTATGAAATGTCAGCTGGCAACCCGAGTGCGCACGACAGCTTGACTTATCATCCATGCTGCTGCGTTCAGTCTCCTGAATACTGTGCCGGTAACCTCAAGAAGTGGGGTCAATACATAGCTGACTGGGGCAAGGGATTCAGTTGCTTACTGACTTTGCCTAACAGACTTATGTTGGCTTTGAAGCAGATGTGCACGATTGCTATGGCACATACCATCATTAGGTAGCTGTTTATTTAAAAATAGACTAAAAAAACATTAAAGTCATTTTAAATCTTCAGCTTCCTTGTACACTTTAAAATGAATAGGCATTTTTTTATTTTTTTACTTCTGGCCGTGTCTTTCTTTCATTCTTCTTGCTGCAGGAGGAGTGCCAGAATTACATCCGTGTCCTGCTGGTCAATGGAGACCGACTGTTTGCCTGTGGAACCAACGCTTTTACTCCAATTTGCACCAATCGTACGGTAAATAAACCTTGGTTT
>JAOVYW010005279.1:0-12412 GCA_025775045.1 Hiodon tergisus
CGGTTATTTTGCTAATGCATGTATAAATAGTGCACTAAATGCTCATCTGATACATATTATTTGTCGGGTGGCCATACATTCCTGTAATAGGAATAGCCATTCCTGCAATTTCTGAAACTGCAATGGAAATAAAAACAATGTTTGGCCTTCTTATAAAGCACACACAAAGGAAAACAACACTGGCTGTTTCTTGGCTCTGTCACTTTCTGTTTGACCTCAAACTAATTTTGTTTGTGTCTGCGCCTAGAATCTGGTGTTGATGTCGGTCCTTTTCATCAATTTGACTCGCGATCGCAGCTCTGGGGCTTAACGAGTGAGAAATGTGGAAAAACAATGATAAGACCCAAAAAACCCTGTACCTGCAACCCAGGAGAGCCTGTATCCAGCGGAAGTTCAAAAGCAGCTTTGTTTACAGCATGTGGTGAAACGCTCTGATTACACTGCCACAGTTCTGTTTGTTTGCATCCATGGCTCTGTTTGTTTTGCGGCCATTGCTATATTTTGTTCACTAGCACAAATACGTTATCATTATTTAACATGAAATCCAGAGAAGTGTGTCTTTGCACACAGAACTGTTTTTGTTTAGCACCCGGGGCTGACTGAGAGGCCTCCGTGCCCAGAGGGCACTTCGGTTCGGCTCTGTTCAACACCATAGCTGTGGAATGACGCACCGTCGGTCCCTGTGGTTTTCGTTGCCCTTCACACCATTCCAAAATAGGCCACCAGTGACACTCTGTATTTCACGCTGTTTTGGTTTGTGTTTTCTGTGGTTTAAAATCCAGCTGCTGATAGTTACCCTCAATGTGAGATGATTCCAAAGTGTTGGATTCCAATTGCATTTTATGTGCAATTTCTTAGAGAAGAAGAGAAACGTTTTCCTCCTCAGTCACTCAGAGACTGTAATTTTGACTGGTCGATCGCGCACTAGCCTCCCTGTGGTTTTACTTTAGGGAGTCAATGACACGGCCTCTCAGAAAATCTGGCCATATCCTTCTCAATTGTCATCTTTATTGTCATCTCTCTCTCTCTCTCTCTCTCTCTCTCTCTCTCTCTCTCTCTCTCTCTCTCTCACTTGTTCTCTGTCAGGACAACTCAGCCCGCCTCGAGACCTTCGCGACTCCCTAAGCCCACTCAATCCTTTTATTAGCGCACACCTCATCCTCATAATTACCATTTCTAACTGCCTCCCACACCTTCTGAGTCGCGCATCAAATCTGGCGCCTCCTTAAGCTTTTCATCTAAGCGGGGTCCGTGGCTGAGTGCGGGTCGCCACGTGCCCGGCCGGGTGTCAGCGCCTCCCCTGATATGACCGCGACAGCTTTGGGCCGATTGGCCTGGAGAGGCTGTCAGCCACCGAGCCTGGAGCCACCATAGCTCCGTGCATCACATGACCCGAGCTGTCTGAAGCGCTGATGTGCCGACGGTGCATGCCATCCTCTGTACAATGTGGAGGGTCATGCACAGAACTAGCTTCTTATCTATAGAACCAGCTCCTTACTCTCAGATCACAATGGTACTTATGAAGTAAGCTCATAGATAAGGTCTGTGTTGTTGTGTTATTAGGATGATAAAGAGAATATTGACGTTAGTATTCCAGCAGGGGTTTTAAAGAGATGCCTATGCTGGAGAATGTTCCAAAAACTATGTTTATTAGCATGGTAATATTTTCCCCCCGTCGAGAATACGTGCTGTGGTAAAAGCCCAATGGATCAATTTAAAATTATTTTTAGCGTGCCCTTGGTTGGCAACATAGGGACAGGAAATTGCTATTGCACATTTTTATCATTAAATCATTAAAACAGCATTAAATTGTAAAATGTTATATAGGTTTTTCAGTGTTCATTTTGCATCCCCTTTGGGTTAGTTGCTCCACAAGTGACTCAGAATAATGAATGTTAATAATAAATATTAAGTTAATGTATTGAAACCATACCATTAATTTTTGATACTTAATGATAACTTCCCATGTCTGTGAACACCTGACATCAATCATAAACCATAAATCCCACACATTTTAAAAGCTTGATCAACAGTAACAGGCCCAGGCTCCAGTGAGTGTGACTCTAGGCCTAATGATTCAATTTGCCTTCAGATTGATTCAAATTACTCTTTGCCCTTTGGAAGTAAACTGTCAAGAGTTAAAGGAAAGCCACTTCCTGTACAGTAACCTTCACGCTCTAGCATCCAGATTATATCCCAGGCCGGCGAGCTCCATGTTTTCTTCTGTGGCAACTCACTGCCATGGGCCAATTTCACACTTCCGGGTTTGTTTCTTCCGGGAATGGCCGCAGCAGGGTAATCTGACTTCACATCAATGGCTGAGTCGATAAACAAGGCTTTCTGTAGTGTACCTCAGTGCAGTAATCCAAAACAAAAACAACATAAATATGTATATAAGATTATCCATATAAGATTTCACAATTTTCCATCAAATGAAAATCAAAGGAAGGGGTGGGTCTGGGTCGATGTTCGTGATTCGCAGAGGCAGCACATTTGTGTGTAGTCAGCATTTCACCGCTTCACTACATTCAAGGAAGTTCTCCTCTGAAGGTTGGTGCTGTTCAAAGTCATTATCAATGGAACAGTTTTTATGTACCACCTCAAAAGCAGTCTGCGTTTGAGAGATCTAGTGCTTGACTAGGAATAGATGAGCGTGCCCCGAAGAACATGGACTGGATGTCTCAATTATTTTGGAAACTAGCATCAAGTACCATAGCTATGTGGCACACCCCCTGCTGGTAAGCGTCTGTGTTTATGTGTGCGTCTTTACTCTTTACCATAAAATGTGGATAAGCTGTGATATGATGCAATACTTTTCTGACGAGCTGAGCAAAACAATGACCAACTAGCCGCTAGCATGTTACCACTATGTCTCCCTTATTTGACACACCCAGTTCAAGTCATAAAGCACTGTACTAACAAGAGTAGAATTAGTTGTATAACATAAAGGAGACATACACAATCTGAAGTCTTGGGTTACTTCAGGAGTCAGAACCTGGACCTGGGAAACATGAAATACAACATGCAATACTATTTTTGTAAAATAAAAATAAAAAGTTTTAAAAATGCCAGGGTATGGCAATATTATCATAAAATATATTTTCTAGTTCTATGATAAGGTAATAATGTATCTGAGTGTTTTTTTTTACTTACCCTAACAATATTATTCTCATTTTTGTAGGTGCATCTGCAATACATTTCAGAGCTGGAGGCTAGGCTGAAGAGAATCTCACTGGAGTCACCAACTATATTTAGTAGGTTTTATGTGTGGTTTTTATGTGTACCGACCAGGTTTCACAGTATTTATTCCACATTGGTTAGAATTTGGAATTAGAATTTTAAAAAGTATGCTTATAATCTGCAGGCAACTGTATGGTTAGTTGTTAATTTGTTGTTATTTTTATAATGGTATTAGAACATTTTACTTCTTTGTATTTTAATTGTGTGTATATATTACTTAAACAAAAAATAAAAATGAAAGCCACTTGTTTTTAATGGGTGAGTTAAAGCTGATTTATATTGAACAACAGGTGGTCAAATTGCTACGGTTTACCTCTAAACCTACAAGTGAGAACATTATAAAGCGAGGAAATTGATCTCGTTATTTACGTTAATATAATTGTTATTGCTACCAGATGTATATTATATCTCAAAGTATCTTTGATGTTTAAGTTTTGTTTTTGTTTTTTGTTTGTTATTTTATTGTTGATTCTGATGTACCTCTTTTAACCGTACATGGAATTGAATTGGAATTATTTAAAGTATTAACTTTTTCTTCAACTGCCCAAGATGGACTTAAGAATAAACAATCCTAGATTTGTCCCATTCCTGCTCTATTTTACTGAGGTTACCAAACGCGTCTTTCCTGTATTAACTGTATGGCTAGTGTTTTTTCAGTATTCTTCACTTAATCACTTCCCATTTTGTCATCCTTCTATCTGTTATTTACTGTTTATCTGTTGTGTGTTGTGTAACAGTAGTATTTATTTCACATTGGTGAAAATTTGGAATTTGAATTAAAAAAATTACGCTTTTAGTCTGTAGGCAACGGTATGGTTAGTAGTAGGCCTTTTTATACTCTACATTGCTCATTTGTTGTTATTTTTTTATTAGAACATTTTATTTCTTTGTATTTTACTTGTGTGTATATATTACTTAAATACATAAATAAAAATTAAAGCCACTTGTTTTTAATGGGTGAGATAAAACTGATCTATACTGAACAATGGGTGGTGAAATGGCTATGCTTTACCTATAACCTTCAAGTGAGAACATTATAAAGGTAGGAAATTGATCTCTTAAATATAATATAGCAAAATCCATGTTATAAGTCACAGAAAATGTACATATTTTATTACTCGTCTTTCAAGTGTAAAAAAAAATGTTTTCCTCAGAAAACTAAAAGCACTGCTATACTTCAAGCAATAATCGAGCGTTGGGATTTTTTCTATTCTGATATTTTCCCGTGAGTTTGCAATGTTAATTTGGATTATTTACCTGGTACTAGGAAAGGTTATTGCTTGTATGCTATTTCATAATTCCACAGTGAATCACTTAGTTTTTCTATTTGTTTTTTTTCTATGCGTTTTAACTTTGATGTTTATATTATCTGGGATATATTCTTGTGTTCACAACACTATTCAATGCATCACTGTGTAATGGGACTGACCCATTTACCTAGCATAGATTTTATCTACATGAATAGTTCACTGTCTTGTCCACATTAACACCTATCAGGACAACTGGAAATAATTAAAGGTAAAAGCTAATTTATTATGGCTTTCAATTTTTTCATGCAAAATTCTAATTGTACATGTACAATATTTTGTCTACATTTAGTATATAACCATTTGGATACTTACCTTTTACAATCTTAACATTTGCCTCAGCAGCGTGAACCATATCCCAGTTTACACATCATGCATGCTTTTCCACCAATTTCAACCTTTTATATTCATTTCAGACGTATTTAAAATAAGTTTAACGCTTTGATATTTCTTTGAAAGTAAGATGCAATTGAATCCCACTCTTCGAGGCTTTGAAAATTATTTTTGTTCCTTGATGTTTTCCACTTATTCCACTTAAGACGCTTGGATTTCTGAATCTTCACATGCTTCTGAAAAAGCAACAAGTTCCCCTTCTTCCACTCTGAATCCACTGTCACTGGACCTTGATCTGCAGAACAGGGAACAGTATAATGTCATAGTTTAGTTTGATGCAGGGTTCCTACACTATTTCCATCTCAAAATTCCATTCTTTTCCAGACTCAAAGGTAGATATTTCAGATCATATTTAACATCTGAGAGATGGTTTTAATATCCAACTGATAACATGTATGTTAAATTCTGACTTATTATGTTGCCAAATAATTGTCAGAAGATTGTAGCTAGGTACTGTAGCTCATACAATCACCAAACCCACCAAACCCAAGTTCAATGCACAGCATTTTTTTTAAACTGCAATGTCATTCAGGTTTTGTTATGTAAATTTAAAAAACTGTAAACCTTCAACCCCTACAGCAACATAAGGGATGTTCATGTGCAATTCACCAGGGAACTAGAAAAGAGAACTAAAGTCCATTGACTTTGCTTCTTTGGCATGTTAGATAGAGTAAAGCATAAAACATTGTTTAACAAACATCTATAAATAAAACAAAATAATTATTAGTAATCCTACATTAAAATAATGCCTTTTGAGACCTTAACATACATAAGAGCAAAATCATCAGTTACAAAAACTTTAAGAACTTTCCCCTTGACTTGTTTTTAACCTCAAACCCCACTTGTTCTCTTAAATTACAAAGTGCTGTGTGAACCATTGTGGGACTGTGAAGAGCAACGAACACACACACACACAGGCCTGACCTGTACTGCCATGGCTAGGCTACACCCTCAAAGGTTTTTTTTTCATTGATTTTTTTTCTATTCACTTTTCAACATCTATATATATAAATATTTCATTAACTGTTGTTCTTTATCTTTTGCAGCTTTACTAAGGGCATTTGATTTTGCAAGCACAGTGATCTTGTCAGTGGCTTCTGCTTCAACTGCAGGTTCATCTGCAGATGTCAGAAGTGCATTTATGTTGGTCTGAAACTTTCTTCTCTTCATCTTGAGTTGATCCACCTCATCCTATAATATCTTCTATTTCTGTGTTTGTTTTTTCTGTGTTCCGCTTTCTGGTTTCATTACTTGTTGTGGTCGGTCTTGGTCTCATGTTGGGTTGGGCCGTAAACGTTGTGACTCTGGGTATAGAGGATGCTGTGACCAGATGATGGTGCTTTTGCCCTTGCACATGGCTTACAATTGCGGCCTCCTCCATGTCTGAGATGTCAAAAGATTTTACACAAAGTTTGCATCTAGCTTTCTTTTCCCGTTTGGAATCCTTAGCCAACCAGGCTTTGTATTTGGGATTGTCAAGCCAGCCCTCGGAAAACTTTTACCCATTGTGGCTGTTCAGTCCACACTCCAATGCAGAAAGTACCTCGCCATACTATTACTTCTCGGTTAGGGAGGGGGGTGCTGTACTGTGATGGCAACTGCTGCCTAACAACGCAACAACCAATCACAGCAGACCGTCCCTCCTGCAGATCCAGTCTAGCACCTTTTAGCTGTGCAGGCTGCCTGCTCCAAACGCCATGAAAAAAACTCTGCTCGCATGATACATTTATTTTTAGAAATACTCAATTTTATATTTTATAGTAGAATAGGGGCAGTAGTTTGGAAACAAAAATATTTTCCATACTTATCCAAACCTGGAAATTACTCAGCCCTGCTAGTTGTCAACTTACCTTGATAACCGTGAATAAACTCTTCAACCAAGAATTTATTGCCCTTCATCTGTCTTGGTTCTGAAAGCTAAAGAGTGCTGTACAACAATTCGGCTAACATCCTCAAAACTTATTTGCGGCAGGGTGAAGAGAGAAGCAGTGAACTATCTTTCCATTTTTCCTCAGCATAGAAATCCCGTTAGCTGTAACTGTAGCGCTAGTAGGTTTACCCAGCAATGGCATATTTCCGATTCTTGTGAAATTGGCCCAATGAGGAGAACTGGCTGAACTGGAGGATAACCAGGGGGAAGTGGTTCATCTGATAGGAGTTTGAATTTCCTAATGAGGATAAGAGCCAGTTTCCTGTTCAATACTGATCATGTCAGGGAAGGACATAGAGCTGCAATGCGAGGTCTTTTCCCTGATGCCTCTTTATTATTATATTGTTATATTTATTATTTATTATTAGATCAGTTCAAATTCAGTTCCCCATTTTGTTCTTTTATGTGTGGGTGAGTGTGTGTGTTTACAGGTTTGTGTGTTTACATGTTTGTATGTGGGGGAGTGTGTGTTTGTTTACAGGGTTGTGTGTTGGTGAGTTTGTGTGTTTACATGTTTGTGTGTGGGGGAGCGTGTGTTTGTTTACAGGGTTGTGCGTGGGTGACAGAGTGCATTTACAGATTTGGGCTGGGGTGAGTGTGTGTGTTTACAGGGTTGTGTGTTGGTGAGTTTGTGCGTTTACATGTTTGTTTGTGGGGGAGTGTGTGTTTGTTTACATGGTTGTGCATGGGTGACAGAGTGCATTTACAGATTTGGGCTGGGGTGAGTGTGTGTGTTTACAGGTTTGTGTGTGGGTGAGTGTCTGTGTTTACAGGGTTGTGCGGGGGTGAGAGAGTGCATTTACAAGTTTGGGATGGAGTGAGTGTGTGTTTGTGCTGAGCCCTAACTGAATATTCTCAAAGCGTGAGAGCACTGGTGGGTCAAGCCTGGAGTTTAGTCCTTCTCAGTTGAGGTCAGCTCATAAAGGAAAGATTTTCTGTTCTGAATCAATCGGGGCTGTACCAAAGCCTACTGTAAAAAAACAAAAAAAACAGAGGGAAAGTTATCAAAGCAACTATGTTGAAACAACAACCTCGCTGTTGTGTTTATGTTTGGATTTTTTTTTCTATCCAATGAAATCTCACCCAAAGGTTACCACAGCAACAGTCAGTGCTGTTCCAGATTTGGCTGTGAAGGTTTCTTATAATAGGAATGCACCACAGACTCTCAATTCTCAATTCTGCCTGGCAGCAAGAACAGGAGTGAACCCTGGGTGCTCTGAGTGTGTGTCAAAGGCAGACACCACTGCAGACGCAAGGGAACACACAACATGTGGTGAATTGGTGTGTGCCTTGCATAGCTACCGGACAAAACCAAATTAGATTGGATCAATCTTCGCCAATCAGGGCCAAGGCAATGATCTGCCAAGGCAATGATCGGTCTTGTATTCTGTTTCAAAGAAGGCAAGAGCAGAGTCTTGTTGAGGAAGTGGCTAAATATTAGCATCCACCTCCCCTTAAAACAGGGGTGTCAAACTCTAGTCCTCCAGGGCCAAAGGGTCATGCCGGTTTTCTCATGACGTTACAGTCTTCAATAGCGTTACAACTTTCACCACTTTAGAATTTTTCTGGCCGCCTTCTCTGTGAAGGGTGGCCATTAACACAGCAAAAAAACACATAAAAATATTTCATTTTTCACAGCAGTTCTTCATTTTGAATAGAATGTAACAATAATGAAATGTGGTAATGACCAAGCTCTTTGTGCCAACGGATAAAGCCAGAGATGGCAGTCCCGATTTAATTTCAAGAAAGAGTAAATTGGCTTTATAGCGCCTTCCTATCTCACGAAGAGCCCGGTTATGGTTGTGATTGTTTATGGTCATGTGGAAGACACGTTGTCATGGTTGCCAGGCACAAGAAACGCATTTCTATTTTCTACTCCACCGTACAAAGGTTGCAGCCTGACAGGCCAATTGATGTGAGTGGAAATAGGGTGGGTGTGTTCAGTTAATATATGATACAGTACGCAGCAACAACGGTTACACCATTTTTCCCAGAATTCCTCTCAGCACCAGAGGTGGAAGCTGTCAGCTGCTTTCAAGTTCTAAAACCTAAAAAAAGTGTTGGAACTTTTTTTTACGGCTTGAAGTGACGTTTTTTTATTACAATCCTTGGATTTTTAAAGTGTTTTTTGTTTGTTTTTTCTCTATGCAGAGGCTTTGACTTTTGAGACATACTCTGAACATTCTCTAAATTAATTTCTGTTTTTATCTGACAATTTCTTAATTCTGTTTATCCTTTGTTTATGTACAAAAGTGACTAAAATGTCTGTGACTGCATCTAAAAAAAATTTTTTTTTTGTGGGCTAGCATTAGAGGCTTACAGAATTCGGCTGAAGTCAAATCAGCTGTTTATCTCTAATCCCCCATAAATAGGTGGTTCATGGCAGCATACAAATCCAGCTGGATTGGGGATGTCCAGATCTCCGGGACCATAGGAGTCGGGGTCTAAAGAATGAATGCATTCTGAAGACAGCCTTGGGTCAAGTCTGCCTATTTGAGCCTCATTCACCAGGACGAAAAGCTGAATCGTTTAAGCAGTCCTATCACTTCTCCTTAGAAAAGCTTCTTTAGACTGCTCCACTTTTACAGTAAAAACACAATCTTTTGTTTTTTTTGTTTGGGGTTTTTTTGGACTGTAATGAACACTTGAACTTTACATGCTTCTCCGGTTACTTTGCCTAACCTCTGCCGGAAGGCCCTGTGCTTAACGAGCTTCGAACATCGTAAAATAAAATTTTTTTTCACATTTCCTGCACCTTGCTAACCTAACCAAGATGAATGCTCCTAATATGCAGCCTGTCTTCTGTAGGCATGGAGCACTATTTGTTTTCCCTGACAGGCAGGCCATTAATGTGGGCCGTATTTGATTGCATGGACCATAATGGGTTCATTCGATTTAACTTGATATCATTAAGATCTTTGCATCTCGGAAGGTCTCCTGCAGAATCAATAGTAACCAAGGCATGGTGCGCTATAGGAATGGATTTTGGAGACAGCAGATTGTTTAGACAGCCCGTGCGCATTGAAATTCATTAATAACCATTAATTCCATGAATTTCCTATTTTGGTCATCTCCACATCTCAGCGTTGCACATGAGGGACGCTGAGCATTGCAATACTGGGAATTTAAGCCCTTGTGATCTTTGATTTTGTGTACACGCATATATGTGTCAGTGGTCATTAGTGCAAGTGTTTACTGGCACACGAAGAATTCGGCAGACTCTCTGTAAATTCCACTCTCTGCTCGTTGACACCAGCTCAGAGAGCTGGAAAACAGGAACCCCGATGAGACAAGAGCACTTTTTCATCTTGCCGTTTCAACTTATTTCTACAGCATCATAATCACAAATTGGAGTGGTTGGGATAAATATATCTATTCATGTAATTTGCGGCTGCAGCTCCCTGGGTGAAGAGTGGCAGAGATCTTGTTTCTTCTCCAGTCAAACTCGTGGCAGGTTATCCGTCGATTAGCATTTCCCTCTGATACGTAGACACCAAAGGTGTCACCTCTCAATTTCACCACCAGTTTACAGTGATTACCTGCGGCTCACTCTGCGATGCTCCGTACCTCGCGCGTTGGCTTCACCGACGTTCCGACAGAACAAGGTTGCAAGCATTTCACAAAAGGAGGGTATGTGAGTCTGCTCAGAGCAAAACTGTCGGGACACATTGTGCATGCTAGTGTGTGGTCAGGGTGTTAACAGTTGATTAATGCCATCCCAAGGAACAGTGTCTAACAAATTCATCTCGAGCCCCAAAGTTGGTTGAAGTTGGGTTCATGTCACCGTAACTATAGGATGTGATGTGAGTTTGTTTATCACACCCTCACCACAGGTCCCAGGTGACGTAAGGGCACTTAGTTGGTGGGTGTACTGGATGTCTGCTGAATGTCAATCATCAGACTCATGCTGTACAACAGTGCCCACCAGAATTGAGTATAAACTGTATAAAGGAACGTTCAAGGATGGTTGAATTCTGTTTTGAGCTCCTTCCCAGATGTATCTGTGGCTGAGAATGGGGCCCATTGCCTTTGGAAGTCTCTCTGTGAGAAAGACAACTTGCAGGTGAGCCACTGTATTCCCTCTTGGTCGGTCTGTCCATACTGCAGACTAGCAGTATTTGCAATACAAAGATGTTGTTCATTTTTCATCTTATTTCTGCATATTCTCTCACTGGGATTGCCATTAGTGTTTTAGCTTCTTGGTGATAAGCTGCTCAGTACCACCTTAAGTAAACCAAACTTAATGCACATGCATTTGACTTTACCCTGCATAATAATGTTAATAATAATAGGAAAATGAACAAATTAATGAATAACAAACAGTAATTTATCCTCGCTTCTAGGATATTGTTACTAAAAAAATCAGGGGGCCTAATTTTACCTCTACTTGTCTAGCGGTCCTGTGCCTCTCAACACAGGTGCCCCATGATGGACGACCTCTATTAAATCTCCTGTAATCAGGGTTTTTATAAACGCAGCAGTGGAACACCACTAATGAAGCCCCCGTGTGACAAATCGACTCCCCCAGCTGAGGGGAGGTAGGGGCACATGGTGAGGGGGCAGCAGGGGTTGGCTGGGGATGAAATATGTAGATGTAGATTTCTATAATATCCTGCCATGACAGCACAGAGATTAAGAAGCCATCTTGCCTGTTGGCCAGGCCATTATTTCCATGACAGGGCTTCGCTCCAGGGGAGGATAGGCACAGTGAGGGGTATGAGTCGTCGTCCACAAAGAGCTGTCAGTGCCGGAGCGAAGCCAAGACATCCATCAGGTGAAGGGAAGTGTCCTCTCTCACTCTCTCTCAATTCAATTCAAATAGCTTTGATAGTGTTGCCAAAGCATTCAGCAATAATACAATAATAACCGTGGAGGACGTTCATAATGATAAATCAAAATTGATAATTAAATGAATAAACAGGTACGTGTAATAAAATTTATGAGAATAATAAAATATATTTTGCGGTATAGTTACTTACCACTGTGCTCGTGTTCATGGAGAGTACATAAACGAGGGCTGGAAGTTGTGTCTTCACCTTCTGAGAGTGACACAGTGAGCAACTCTCAACCACGTCTGGTGGCGGTGGTCGTTCTCCACGGCCAGTCTGTGCTAAGTTTTCCAATGAGGCTGGTTTTTTTTGTTTTTTGTTTAATAATTTAGTTCACTCTCATTAAAGGAGTTATGGTCCTTGGCTGTGGTTGGCTGTTACTGTGCTGTGGTCAGACCTGTTAGTCAGCCTCTGGACCAGCTAACTGAGAGGACTGGGACAGGGGAGGACTGGGACTGAGAGGACTGGGACTGGGGAGGACTGGGACTGAGAGGACTGGGACGGGGAGGACTGGGACAGGGGAGGACTGGGACTGAGAGGACTGGGACGGGGAGGACTGGGACTGAGAGGACTGGGACTGAGATGACTGGGACTGAGAGGACTGGGACTGAGGAGGACGGGACTGAGGAGGACTGGGACTGAGAGGACCAGCTGACTGAGAGGACTGGGACTGAGAGGACTGAGACTGAGAGGACCAGCTGACTGAGAGGACT
>JAOVYW010005281.1:0-12411 GCA_025775045.1 Hiodon tergisus
GATCGAGGTGAAGTGTGTGTGTGTGTGTGGATCGAGGTGAAGTGTGTGCGTGTGTGTGTGGATAGAGGTGAAGTGTGTGCGTGTGTGTGTGGATCGAGGTGAAGTGTGTGCGTGCGTACGTGTGCGTGCGTGTGCGTGTGTGTGTGTGTGTGTGGATCGAGGTGAAGTGTGTGTGTGTGTGTGTGGATCGAGGTGAAGTGTGTGCATGTGTGTGTGTGTGGATCGAGGTGAAGTGTGTGTGTGGATCGAGGTGAAGTGTGTGTGTGGATCGAGGTGAACTGTGTGTGTGGATCGAGGTGAAGTGTGTGTGTGGATCGAGGTGAACTGTGTGTGTGGATCGAGGTGAACTGTGTGTGTGGATCGAGGTGAAGTGTGTGTGTGTGTGTGTGTGTGTGGATCGAGGTGAAGTGTGTGCATGTGTGTGTGTGTGGATCAAGGTGAAGTGTGTGCATGTGTGTGTGTGTGGATCGAGGTGAAGTGTGTGCATGTGCGTGTGTGTGGATCGAGGTGAAGTGTGTGTGCGTGTGTGTGGATCGATGTGAAGTGTGTGTGCGTGTTTGTGTGTGGATCGAGGTGAACTGTGTGTGTGGATCGAGGTGAAGTGTGTGTGCGTGTGTGTGGATCGAGGTGAAGTGTGTGTGTGCGTGTGTGTGGATCGAGGTGAAGTGTGTGTGTGGATCGAAGTGTGTGTGCGTGTGTGTGTGTGTGGATCGAGGTGAAGTGTGTGTGCGTGTGTGTGTGTGTGTGTGTGGATTGAGGTGAAGTGTGTGTGTGTGTGTGGATCGAGGTGACAAAGCATGGAGAATGTAAGGACAGAATCTGTGATACTATTTGAGCATATGGAGTGAGGAGCCTTCTTCTGCACAAGTTTGGCTTTAAAATGGCATCTTTTCTTCCTCCTCTTTGTTTTAACAGGAAATGCTCAACAAGTCAAGGGCCGTTGATACAGGGGTGAAAATGGAGGTCAATGAAAGGTCTGTATGAGTTGGTTTCATAACTATAGCATGGAAACCATTCCCTCTTATAAGTATCACTTCCTTTGCTTCTGAGGACGTTTGAATAGTTAAACAATATCACAACTAATGTTGTTGAGGTAGGCCTCAGTTAAATTAATTTGGTCATCAACTGGGCCCTCCTCTATAAATGCTTCGGAAGGAATTGGTATAAAGAACCGCTTTAAGAAGTTTCACTTCTCCAGCCCCTCCCCGAAACGCATGAAAACAAGCTGACTTCCCCTAACTATAAGCAGAACAGCAAACCTACTGTTCCTCTGAGCCAAAGTCGGGTGCTGGTCTATTTACAGTGCGTGTTAGGGCAACGAACTTATCCTGGCCCTTAAAAGTCTGTTTCCGCTTGGGTGGGAGCGGCCCTGGTTTTTTCTGGAAGCCGTGCATGACTCAAGTCACGTCACGCCCCGCCCCCCCCTTTCCCCTGCCAGGATACTGGGCTCCTGCACCCAGCTGATGCAGACCATCAAGGTGCTGGTTCTAGCCTCCAAGGACCTGCAGCGGGACATCGTGGAGAGCGGGAGGGTGAGCGTGACGCGCCCCTGCATCATCTCCAGCACTTCTCAGAGTTTAGCGCCCTGCAGACCCGCAGAATGGATTCTCTTCCCCTTTTACCCACAGGGGGCTGCATCAACCAAGGAGTTCTACGCCAAAAATTCCCGTTGGACGGAGGGTCTGATCTCGGCGTCCAAGGCAGTGGGCTGGGGGGCTACTGTGATGGTGTAAGTTCCCATGGGCGTCCTGTCCGTGTTTAAAAACCTGTCCGTGTCTTTCGCCAACTGAAAACAGGCACCGGTGTTATTGGTGGATGTGGAATGCAAGCCATTTAAGGGTGCTTTTCTTTCCCTACCACCAGAGTCTATTTTCGTCTGTGATGAGATCACTCTCATTGGACAACTCCTGCCATGTAACAGGGAGCGGTTCATGGTGCAGTCTGTGACCCCTATAAGGATCATGGTCCTGTAGCCATCCTAACGATCCCGATATCGGGGTCTGAAAAGACTCTTTGGCACCCATGTCAAGTCACAAGGACGGTTCTTGGTGGTGATTGTTGCCCTGTGTCCCGCGGGGAAGGCCGCGTTTGGAGAGGGCTTGGCCTGTATCTCAGGAGCTTGAGGCTGAGTGAGTGGTGTCCCCAACAGGGATGCTGCGGACATGGTGGTGCAGGGGCGGGGCAAGTTCGAGGAGCTGATGGTGTGTTCCCACGAGATCGCTGCCAGCACGGCACAGCTGGTGGCCGCTTCCAAGGTACCCCCCCCCCCCCTACACAGTCCGTTTTTCCTCTATGAACGAAAACCAATAGGTCCTCGGTGTCTTATCTTAGTTTTACGGGGGAACTCTTACCTCCATCTCCCAGTGTCTAACACACAGTCTTCAGAAATGGCGTCCGGCTTCAGTCTCCCAGCTTGACGCCTCTCTCCTGTCAGGTGAAGGCGGACAAGGACAGCCCCAACCTGGCTCGCCTACAGCAGGCATCCCGAGGGGTGACGCTGGCCACCGCCGGGGTCGTGGCCTCCACCAAGACCGCCAAGTCCCAGATCGAGGAAACGGGTTAGCCTGCTGCGGTGTGATGGGAACAGGGGTCGTAACACAGAGAAGCTCTCTCAGGAATATATTCACAAGGCTGGACGGATAGCACGTTGTTGTCCTGGCGAATTTCATCCTGCATGTTAGCGTATTAGTCCTCACCGTGTGCCAAGCACAAAGCAGGGTGTATATAAATATAGAAATATGCACACACCTGTCAAACTTGGTTATGGTGGCCTGATATGAATTTGACTTTTTTTTTTTTTTTTTTTTTACGTTATGACTCGCACCGCCTGAAAGAAAGAAGACATTGAGACAGGGGTGCAGCCTTGCAAGAAAAATGAGCAGTTACCCAAACGGCAGCTGGGTTACAGCTCCCTGGTCCTGTTCCTAGTGGAATCTGACCCCTGACCCCTGACCCTCTGCTTTCCCCCAGACACCATGGACTTCTCCAGCATGACCCTCACACAAATCAAGAGGCAGGAGATGGACTCGCAGGTATGAGTGTACACAAGCCAAGGCGCAGCACTGAAACCGTGCTTTAGGTAAACGTTCACGTTAGTCTCCATGCACACAAGAGGCAGCCCGGATTCTGCGGACTTGTCCTGAAAGTCTGGCAGTAGTGACGTGGGCTGCCAAGTGAGGCAATTTAAGTCACTTTGCACCAGTTTCTGAGCTCTCGGCTTGACAAGAGGTCGGACTTATTCTACAAAACTGCTGTCACCTTTGTTTTATTGCCGAGGCGCTTCAGGATATGGTCTCGGTGTGCGTTTGGTTTGGCCTTGATATTGGGCATAAACGAGTTCCGTGTCTCTCAGCGCTCAGTCTTTGTATCCTGCAGTGTGCGTGTGTGTGTGTGTGTGTGTGTACACAAAAACGTGCGTGCGTGCGTGTGTGTGTGTGTGTGTGTATACACAAAAACGTGCGTGCGTGCGTGTGTGTGTATACA
Organism: Hiodon tergisus; assembly: GCA_025775045.1. Taxonomy (NCBI): domain Eukaryota; kingdom Metazoa; phylum Chordata; class Actinopteri; order Hiodontiformes; family Hiodontidae; genus Hiodon; species Hiodon tergisus. The sequence goes on from JAOVYW010005281.1 coordinate 3,484, forward strand.
CAAAAACATGCGTTGGAGAAGGAGTGCGTGCGTGCGTGCGTGCGTGCGTAGTTGTGACCATGTGTTTGTGTACAGGTGCAAGTGCTGGAGCTGGAGACCAGGCTACAGAAGGAACGAGAGCGGTTGGGCGAGCTGAGGAAGAAGCACTATGAGCTGGCCGGGGTGACTGAGGGCTGGGGGGAGGAGGCGGGTGAGTAAGAGACTCACGTTCCGCCTCCCCACTACTGTTCCGTCCAATCGGATGCCAAGCGTGAGTAAAGGGGTTGGGCCCGCAGCGTGCATCCCGCAGCGTGGCGGAGCGGTGACCGTAGAAGGGATCAACGCAGAACAACCGGGCGCTTTGTCTTGTTGCTGTAGGCGTCGGCAACCGCCTTATCACAACCGCCTTATCACAACCGCCTTATCACAACCGCCTTATCACAACCGCCTTATCAGAACCCTGTCTGGTTCCTTCTGCCCGTATCTGCGCTGTTGGTGACTGCATTTATGTAAAATAACTGGTGAAGCCCACCCCCTCTCTGCTGGTCTCTCCACAGGTTAAGGCCAGCTCCTTCCACCTCTCTGTCTTTGCCTCTACATGCTGTATAGTTTCTTTATTGGGGTTTTTTTGTGTCGCGCTATTCCGTCTTCCGAGCCAATTTATTTTATCAAACAGGTGCTCTTTAAGGGAACTGAAAATCATCTCTCTTGCAGCTCTGAGCTGAGGAGGTCTTCGTGTTTAAAGCAATGGACGCTGACAGTGACCAGGGAACAGAGAAAGGAACACCGGGATGTGGGCTGAATTTGCTCCTGGATTTTTTTGGGGAACTATAAACCTGCTGGCGATCCATTTGTCGTATTTTTTCCTGCTCTTATGGAGCGTCATGTTTTCCACATGAATTCAAGTGACGCTTCCGTCAAACAGAACCTGAAGACTTCTTGATTTTCCCAGAAACCCCCCGACCTGGACCGCACGTGGGCCAACCATAATGCCACCAGTCCGGTGTGTCGCAGGTGAAGCCGGTTGCCTCAAAGCCTGTGTACGGGCCTCCCGGGCTCCACCCTGCCACACGCCCAGCCTCCTCACAGACTGCCCCCTTCTGGTCACTCTGTGTGCGCATGTATGCGTTTTCTTTTTTTCTTCCCTTTTTTATTGTTGTTAACTTTGCACAGGAATCCGGGACTTTTGAGTTTTGAGCACCAGCAGCAGGGAAATGAGGAACCCATCACACAAGAACTGTCAGACTCAGTTGAGACACAATCCCGCTGTCTGCTGTGGATACCCTGCGTTCTCTCTGCTTTCGGTCAGCGGTTTGGGTATGTGGATAGACATGAACCCTGGGGGCCAGAGTAGACGGTGACACATGGCGCACCGGGATAAGAGAAGGTGTGCGTTGGACCAGGATAATATTATTGACTACCGACGATCTCTCAACTTCCCGGAGGATTATTAACGCGTAGCCTTGTTTGACCTCCGACATTAATGTGACCAAACTGTTTTCAGTGGAGCATGGACAGGCCCCTAGTACAAAGTGAAACTTGGGCTGTTTGTGGATATGTCTCTTTGATCATGAAACATACTTAATGCTGAAGTTTTCTCCTAATTGTGTGCTTAAACAAAGGGATAAAAGGAGAATTCAGTGCCTTGGCTGGCATTTGCCTCGTTGAGAAGCTACAAAAACAATGGGCGGGTGTGGTTGGAGCTGTGATAAGCATTAGTTTTTCTGTGATATTTTTTAATGAGAACGTTTAAGGTCTGAATCCATACCCCTGGCCTGCAACTTGATTTTCTTGCCCAGGTTTCTGTCATTTTGTTGGGCATCCATGGGCGCATGGAGATTGAGGAGGTCCAAGAAGACCAGCCTACAACAAAGTCACACCTGCTCATCAGCCAGTGTTACACAAGCTTTCTGGGACGTCCCAGACGGGTAGACGGCGGAGGGGTGGGGCGTGCGTTCCCATTCTGGAGGCACAGGCGCTGAGTGGGTTTTAATGAAGGGGTGTTGCTTTTACTCAGTGGGGTGAAGAGCAACATCTCTCAGGCTCTGCTTAACAGTATTTGTTGGGCATGCCATTAGTTGGGTCAGCTGAGGTTCTCCTTACTCTCCTTGCTTGCCCTATATAATTCAGTAGTGTGTGCGTGATGAGGTGTGCGTGCGTGTGGGTGGGTGTCTGTGTGTGTGTGTGTGTGTGTGTGTGCGTGCGTGCGTGCGTGCGCGTGCGTGGGTGGGGTCTGTGTGTGTGTGTGCGTGCGTGTGGGTGGGTGTCTGTGTGTGTGTGTGCGTGCGTGCGTGCACGTGCGTGGGTGGGTGGGGTCTGTGTGCGTGTGTGTGCATGCGCGAACGTGTGTGTGTGTGCAAGCGCGTGTGTGTGGGGGGGGGTCTGTGCACGAACGTGTGCGTGTGCGTGTGTGTAGATGCTGCCTATGTCTTAGTGCTTTGTCTTTGATTTTTTCTCCATCCTGTTATGTTGCACTGTAGTAATTGTTTTACAAAGTTGTGACACTGGGTATTATATTATTTGTCATATTTTAGTGTTCCGTGGAATGCCTTTGGTTATTGACCTTTAACCTCTTATTGGTGTCATTGGCCCTTCCAGCCTTCCAACTGCCTCTCACTTTAAACTTAACAGACAAGAAAAAAAAACTTTGTACCATATACAACAGTATGTATGTTTTTGTTTTTAAATAAATATTTCAGCCTATGAATTTAAAAAAAATGTCTTGTGTCATATCTATAAGCATGTTAACTTTATGGGAATATTTTCCCGCGTGTTCGTGTCTGTCCTCACGCACAGCGTCTCTGTCTGCAACATGGCGCCAATAATTACAGGACCCAGGGCATCCTCTTTCAATTGAAGAGTTCGGTGACTGTTGTTTTTGTTTTTCTGCTGTGAAATTAAATACTTTACCTGTTGATTATGTTTAGTTACTTGCTCTCGTGAAATCAGGGTTTCCGCTTGAAATCGAAATAATCCGGTATAAAAAGAACAAATCCTTACACTGGCCCGACCCAAGAACATGACTTCTTACTATTCCTAAGCAATATTTTAATTGTGTATTACGAAACACGCTGATAATCTAACGTTGAGGAGATGCATTGGATTAGGGTACAATATTGAATAATAGTTTAGTTTTTTTATATTGTAATTTTGTTTACCCTTTGCAAAGTACTGTTATGTAAGCAGCGATAATGTTTACAGATCACAAGGGATCTGTGGATAAATCCTGAACCCTGGAGGCAGTACCTGCAATACTGGTTTGCCTGTACTTCCATAAATCACCACCAGAGGTCAATCTCATTTATCTTCTATAATACAACATAGAAAACGAGAAGCCTTTGGTGGGCTGTGAATCGATCCTTCCACTCTGAACCCAATGCATTTTGTTTATGATTTACAACATTGGCGTCCACAGTACATCTTCATGATTGTGGATGTTCTCTCCATTGATATTATTCAGTTGGTCAGTTAAGAATAAAGACTGAAAGGAAAGTGAATTGCACTGTTTATTCCTCTCTTTCTTTCCTGCGGGTATTTCCTGAGAGGACTTAAGGACAAGGGTTGTTGGTGTGTATGCAGGTTTGTTGTGATATCGTCGTAGTGTACTAGGGCTGTTTGTGTGTATGTGTGCAAGTTTAGTGTGATGTCATCAAAGTGTACTAGGATCATTAGTGTGTAAGTTCACACTTTGTGGACAGAACTACAGTTCCCAGCATTCCGTGCATAATCAGCAAGGGGTCTGAAGTGTCAGATCTCTTCGGCCAGCATATTATGTAGGAAGAAAATCTGGGCAGTGTGAGGACATACTTGGAGCGCGCCTTTGACTGTTCACTAATTATGGATGGGTTTTATCCCCCAGCCCACCCTCTTAAACACCTGTCACCTTGCTGCCACCCCTCCAATTGATCTCTGCTGAGCAGGTGATGGAAGTTCCAGCTGGCTGAAAATATCAGGTTAGTGGATGGCCCGACAGGGTCCTAGGAAAGGCGGGGGTCACAGGTCAGTGCTTCATCTTTAATTGGCTTCTGTTGTCACGGAACTGATCACAGAATGCTCTGATCCCTCTAGCGGGGGGGGGGGTTAGGAGATTGGTCGTTTTCATGACGGATGATGTTTAAAAACTACAAAATGAATTGTCTATCAATGTAAAATACTGCCTGAATTCATAACGAAACCCTTTTTTCCTGGTTGTAGTAGGATTTTACAGATTTTTTTTATTGCTACAAATTACAAATGTTTACCTAAGTGGGTACTCGAACCTACAAAGCAATAAACAAACGAAACATATTTCTTAACGGCTTTCAAGAGTACGTTTAATATGTAATTGTATGTATTTATTTATTTATTTTTAAAAATCTTTAAACAACAACAAATGCATTTTAATTGTCAAAAGTTGAAGACAATGGTTACGCGTAAGCTTTAATTAGCCAATGTGGGATTCCTGGTCTAGGCTACACATTTATCGTAGGGCCCCTCAGTATTGTCTGAAATAATGACAGGATGTCTTGTTATGGCGATATAAATCAAAATCCAATCTGCTGGACTGCTGTACTCTATCTGGCAGTCGCTCGGTCACGCTGGCCCTGTCCTTGAACAGGTACCAAAACCTTAAACTCATCAGCCCTGCCGCGCATCCCTCTCGGTTTCCCAGGGACGCGTCTCCAAGGACAACGTGGACGGGCCGACCTGATTTATGCGCTGACGCCGATCTTTCGATCGCAAACGGCTGTCTTGCAACTCGCTGGCTGTTGCCGCACGTCTACGTGCCCGAACCACAGTAGACCAGCTGCCGAAAAAGCCAAGCATAAACAGTTCTAAAAATACAAATCGGAGGTGGGTGTTAGGGATGAGTCAATCCGTATAATCTGAGTTAAAGCAGAGATTGCAAGCGTCCCTAATCCGGAGGGAAAATATATCTGTAGATCACTAATCTGTTTTAGCTCCCTTGTGGCTATCTTGTGCAGCATATTGTAGATTTGGAGCACATTATTCTACGGTATCTAAAGTTTTGAAACAAATGTAATATTATTATTTTTGTTGTTTGCTAATGACAAGCACAAATGAAACTCAAAGTAATAATACCTGTACTCAACGCTTTCGAAATGGGAGGTGAGAAAAACGAACTGAAAATCTTGATGAAGTTTAAAAAATAAATTCAATGAAGACCATCTGTGGGAAATTAGAAGTGGTTCACATTGTAGATTAAATACACCTGTTTCTTTAAGGTCTGAAGTTGGGTTGTGTATTCAAAGCAAAGATACCACCAGGAAGATCAAGGATGAAACAAATCGAGGAAAAAAGATTTTGAAGGCATTGAACATCACCCAGGTAACACCGTATCTTCCATGAAGCATGGGGGTGGCTGCATCATGGTATGTGGAAGCTTATCAGGGTAGAGGGCAAAATGGATGGAGCTAAATACAGCTCAAGGAAAACCGGCTCCATATTGCAACAGACATAAGACTGGGACAGTCACCTTCCAGCAGGACAATAACCCCAAGTACACAGCCAAGCCAAAGTGACACTCGAGTGGCTTAAAAACAAAAAGGTAAATGTCCACCGGTGGCCCAGACAAAGCCCTGCCTTGAGTCGGATTGAGTATCTGGGGCAAGACTTGCTGTCCACCAAGGATTCCCCTCCCAATTTGGTATTGCTTGTTGCCTAGCAGAAAGGGGGATATTAATAATCCAGATGTGCAAACCTGGTAAAGACAAAATGACTACATGCTGCCAAAGGCGGTTGCACCAAATGTTAATGCAGAGGTTTGTAACAAAATGGGACCCAAAACTAAATGGGAAACCATCTGAGGGGAGTGAATCCTTCCTATAGGCTCTGTATATTTTACTGTTGTCATTTATTTTTGCATAGATCTTCCACTGTTTAAACCTTTACTTGATTGAGCGTAGAGTTTGTTCTTGTTACTGTGAGACTGAGGCGACCAGGCACGCTTCACTTGGTCCTGGTTTTCCAGCATAACACCACAAATCATACCAAAAGGGTTATATTTTATTCTGTAATTTAACAATCGCTCATGAAGAACTCAGAATAAATAACGTCAGGTAATTGTAGAGGCTGCTTTAACTAAATTCAATAAGCTCTGACTTCCCTAGCAGCAGGAATAAGTCAGAAATGCAGGCTGATGCAAGAAAAGACCAAACTGTCCCCTTGAAGTGAGCCTTCACATTGCATGCTGGGAATGACTCTTGTGTTGGGGTTGTGCGTATCCTCTGTGCCTGCACTTTTGTCTCAAGGCAGGACTACACAGTGAGCTATTTTTAGCACACTGTGGTTTTTGGCTCAGGAGAGAGCCTCCGTCTCTGTGGGGGGGGGGCCGGGGACGAGGGACGAGCAACGGGGGATGGGGGGGGAGGAGGCGCGGAGTGGTATCCCCCAGAGGCATCGGCCGCAGTGTGGGAGGGTTTCCTCAAACGCCCTCATCTGCTACGCCCTACCGAGAAGTGACACCCGCTCACAGGGGCGAACGCGGTTTCGTGTCCCGAAATGTCCTTGCACACTATGCACTGCGTATGCGCAGTGTGCATTTTATTCTTATCGCTGTGGCGTCTCTGTAGCGCAGGAGAGAGGAGGTCTAGGACTGGACTCCAAGCACAGCTGCGTCAAAGGACTTTCGAAGCAAGTCCACAATTTACCAGCATCCCAGTTTAAGATGTCTGCAAACATCTCTCGCCCTCCACTACCCGCCAATACAGTCTGCTGACTAAACAATCTGTTTGGGCTTTTCAAAGAGCAGCACCTTTAACAATAAATGTGAAAGAGCTGCAGGAACGCCAGATAACATATTTAAAGGGTTTATACATATTTAAAGGGTTACCACATGTGATATATTTACCAAGACGTTCCTGGTATATATTTTGTCAGGTGTCTTGTCTAGTATTCAGAGCAAACAATAGCCACAAGGCTAACCGTTAATTTGGCTGGCAATCAGATGATAAAATTGGATGATCAAACCGAACTGGAACACCGTGTATCGCGGCTCACAATCTTAGTAAGTGACATTCTGTAGGAGCTTCCACAGTTTTTGCTTAGCTTCGTGGACCATCTATGCGGATAAACGTTGCTTTCCTCTTACTGCCCAAATTGAAGACTGCACCCCTGTGTTACATCAATAAGTCAGCGTTGCAGTCCACTAGCCTGTGCTCAGAGGAAGACTGGGTGACCTGTATTAATGGAAGCACTGTTTATAGATTTGCAGGGATGTTCATGAGATCTGTTCAGTTTTTATATTGACCTGTGGGTGAGTATGTAGTATGAGTTTAAGTCTTTGTTTAATGATAGATAAATTGTGCCATGTTGAGGTAGTTACGGGAGATGCATAACTTCCCTGGGAGTTCATTTGAGGCTCCTGAAAGAGTAAAACAGCTGCCTGTCCTTGGAGGACATTGCCGTTGCCATTGCAAATCTTTCGAACAACTATTTCATAGGCACAGAGCATCTAACGGGATTCCACTGGTCTGTTTTTCTAGTGGAGCAGCACCTGTGCAGATTCAGGGCTGTTGATTTGCGGTTTCCTAGCAAAGTGGCGGTTGCTAGGTAACTGTGCTCTGTGCAAACCCCACACCACCTGTTGCAGTAATCATGGGCCTATTCACACGGCGGATCCCTGCAAAACTGGCATAACCTTTTGGGAACCAAGCGAGGCCCCTCGCCAAGCTGCAGGTGTCAAATCGTGGCTCTGCAGTCCCGAACTGTTCACACCTCCGTCGTTGCAGGAGGAAGGATGCAGCCAAGAAATCAGGTGGTCGACATCTGAGCGTTAATCATCTTGCTTTTTTGCATTCCTTATGCTGAAAGACACAACAAATCAGCTGCCATCAATGAGGCTGATCGTGAGGAGAGCTGACCACTAATGGCACTAACATGTTTATAAAAGAGCAAGTGTATCATTACCACGCTAAATATTGCCACAGGCTCATCACTGGCGGTGGAGATCTGGATGGAATTATTGCATGTAGTGATAGTGATAGGACCCAGGTCCTAACTAAGCCCAGACCCATAGAAAATGTGTGTTATGTCGCCGCCTTTGGCATAGCAGAGCCGTTTGAATCTCACCAACAACCCCTCCCCACTCCTTTCCCACACTTGTGTTAGTAGTAGGATCTGCTCGCATGGCGCAGATGCCATGCGTTTTCCACATGGATTGAGTGTTTTAGGATCCTGCACAATGACGGCCCACGGCATGTGGAGCATCCAGATTCTGGATAAAGGCTGCAAGATGTTGGAGACCACTAGTTTGGGATTCCCTCGCAGGATTTGTCGATGTAGGGCAACACTGTAATGGCGGGAGTCCGGTGTGTGATGGACGGCTACATCAAAGACTAATTGGCAGAGCCTGACGTCGCCGAGAAAGGTCTTCATTACAAGCATTTGTGACACATTGACGTGTTTTTTGTTTCAAAAGTTACCTGCACATTTTTGGGGGGGTTTAATTAAATTAGTAAGAAACTCCTAGTAAGTTTTAATCCTGCACTTCCATATCATCAAGTGCAGAGGTAGGTAACCCTGGTCCTGGATGCATGGGTACTCGCCCAGTAAAGGTCTTCTCGACGTGGCGCAGTTGTACTAACCTAAGCGCAGTCACACATTAACCATACTTTGGATGTATAAAATGTGCTGCGGCAGCGGAGAAAGGGCTCCGGAAGAACGATGCACCAGACTTCAGCTGAGGATTGATGAGATGAGTTTTTATTGATGGAGTTCCAATAGCTTCGCCGCCACCTCTGTCCTTTATAAAAGACACCGAATTCAAACGTTTTTCAAATAGTAAAAAAGTAGCAAATATTACTGTCCCTGTAGGGGCTAAAAACAGAAAGCACAGCATGAACTAAAATAACAATTATCCTCATATTCATAAATAAAGACATTGAACATGATTATTTACACTGTAATACGTACATGACACGTAAAGTATAATGCTTATGTTCATAGTGA
>JAOVYW010005282.1:0-12409 GCA_025775045.1 Hiodon tergisus
GTGTGTGTGTGTGTGTGTGTGTGTGTGTGTGTGTGTGTGTGTGTGTGTGTGTGTGTGTGTGTGTGTGTGTGTGCCCGCGTGTGCTTGTAGGTGTGTGTTTGTTTTAAAATGCAAATTTTATTACTTATTATATATTAGAGGATTATATTTATTATATTAATGTTGTTATATTGATATGAGTTTCGGCGTTGTATGAGGCACTGATGAAGGTAGGTATCAGCCTTAAGAATGTCCTGCATTTATTGTTTATATTGTGTTTTCTTTTAAACTTGTTTTACGGCCATAATTCTTCCTAGTATCAAGGATAATATTACATCTCAAGTTGACATATTTTGTGTCTACTTGTAATTACCATAGTTAAAATTAGCAGTTAAAATATCTTTATCGCAAGGGCGAATACGAGGGGAAGGGTGTAACATTGGGTGGACACATTGAGACTCTTTGCCCCCTGACTCCCATGTTTGTGAGCAACGGCGAGTGCAAGAGGGAGAACTGGATGAAATTTCAAAAATAGATAAGGAGTGCATTATGCAAAGAGAACACGGAGAGCACAACTTTACAGGAATAAGTTAAAATGGTTAAGAACTAAATGAACCTTATTCCACAAGACAATTTTTTGAGCCTATAGCTCAGGTGAACACTTTAAATAAAATCGAGGGCACACACTCCTTGGTTTGAAATTATGAAAACAGACGGGAGACTTGCAGGTCAGAGAGAATTTCTCTTGCTATCTTACATTCACAAAAACATTCACTTTCAAATTCTCCTGAGAACAGAAAATTAAACCAAGCGTAGTATTTTTTGAAGGCAGAGCATCATTTCTCAGAAGAACAAGACTCTGAGACAATGACCGGGAATGATTGAATTTCATGAGCACGATATTGTTACCTAGAGGGTAATAGTCAATATAGTGGGTTTACAAGACTCCATAGTCTGGACGTCCATTAACCATCCATTAACATCAGGGTCTTCTTTTCAAGATCATAAGACATTGCCTTGTTTTATTAAAAGTTTTCTTTTTTACGTCCCTTCCTTTTCTTCCTTATATGAAATCTAAACTCTTAGACCGCATCTGTTTACTGTGGACTTTGATACAATAAAAAAAGTATTTATCTCATCAGTAATGTTCCCTAGATTGGCCTTGTAACTGTTAAACCCTGTGTATCATGGCTGCAGTGGCCACTTCTGTCACAGTTAGCATGGTGGGTTGTCAAGGAAGGACAAATGTCAAGGCCATGCCAAATCGTCATTCATGTCAACACCCAGCATTGGGAAGCTCTTCTCAGCCGTGAAGAGACACCTGGCCTCGTGCAGTAGTGGCACATATGAGACTCAATGAGGTCAATGAAGAAAGGGAATATTTGGGAAAAGTACATCCACTCCTAACCATGTGTTTTTTATAGCTTTACCAGGTGGTAAAACAAAAACAATGTACACAATTTGATGCTCTCGAGGCACACACTTCGAGGCTCAACTACTGTTCTACCCCCCGCAAAAATTCCAGCTAATGCTCAATATTATTGGTAAAAGGTTACATACATGACGTCCATGACTCCGCCTCCGTCACTAGGCGTAATGGGATTATGGCATTCAATATTAATGAGATGGGTTGTAACATGTGAGAAGGCATTGGCCTGAGAGGGGTGCATCTGGTTTGGGTCAGTGGACCAGAACTGGTGGGTGTCTCTTTTTCTTTCCATTTTCATCGTACAGCCATCGAGTCTGTCATGAACTTGTTGTGATGAGCGCAGCACGTCTTCTGGCTCTTTATATTCTATATGATGTTCATGCAAACTCAATGAACCAAACAGACATAGTCCCACATAGGACACAAAAGCGTTCAAAAACAGCATTACTTGGGGAAGGAGCACTGAAAGTCAATACTACTTGAGAGGTTAAATCTTTTCCTGATGGTGGGTTCTTATAAACAGACTGTTCCGTAAACAGATAAGAATACAGAGATCAAAGATCTTACCCCGAAGACACACTGGACTGCACTGGATCTGAGGGGAAAGAAAAGATAATGTTAAACTCGATTGCTGTTGATCTTGCTGGTGAAGACCCTTGGCTGAAACATTTTACATCTGATTCAAAATGAGCAGTCAGAAGAAAACTGAATTTAGGTTATGATACTTTTGCTGTCTCATTGACCAGACAAAAATTTCACTTTAATTTAAATTTAATTTAATTCTCTTTTATGCTTTAAATAAAACATAAGCACATAGGATTTAGTCATATTGGCTCAGCAACCATCCTCACAGAGAAGGTACTGTTCATTCAGATCAGGTCCACTGTTTCCATTCTGCAGTGGGAACTTTCTCCAGCTATATTTTAATGGCTTGTTTCATCATTTCAAGTTTTTAGTCATTATATCTAAGTAACATGCCCAATGGTCCAATATTTTTCTAAAGCACGCAAAACATTCTTGATAAATTTGCAAATGAGGCCAGAGGAAGGTTTTCAGAATTGTGCTCACCACAGCTTGTTGTATAGGAATGGTTTTTTGGCTTGTGTTCATCCTCACCAGCAGGGGGAGCAGCATTTACTTCCTGCTGTGTGCTGCTTGAGTTTAATCCATTTCCAGGATCTTGGAGGGGGTCTGTCACTTCCATTGTTTCCTGAGAACACATGCTTTCCATCGGCATTGGGTCTGAGGTGCCCTCTGTCGCATCCACATGGCAGTCCCTTAGATGGCAGTCTCTTTCAAACTCTTCCCCATTTTCATCCTCTCCCTCCTCCTGTGTCTCCAGATGTTGCTGGGTTGCTCCGGTGGACATCAGCTCTAAAAAAGATGCACAAGATTCACGTATTGTGACATTGGTGTGACATTGGATGTTGTGACAAGGCTGAACACAATCACAGAGAATATCACCATGAACTTGCAAGTTGTCAAATTAGCTTGGATAGGTTACATCAAATCCTAAAATAATTAGATAAATTCTCAAATTATACGATTACAATAATCGGTTTACTAATGTTTGACGTTATTATAGGACCATGTGTTTCATCCCTCTTATCTGGCATAATATATAGGAACTTTGGACAACTTTCTATAGCAAATACAGTAGAACTTATATTATATGCACTATAATTTGTACGGTACTTTTGATTATTTTAAATTAAATTAAACATTTATAAGAAAATATGGATTTAATCACTGTTATTGTGATTATACTGTTCCAGTGGCCAGGGACAACAAGGGTTAAACTGCGGCTGTTCAAGGCCCTCCTCCTATTTCTACCGAACCCTACAATGTTCGCATCGTGCTGAAAATCTCCAAACCATTTATATCTAGTCTAATGTAAAGAGGGGTGACGGGGGCTCCTTGCGAGTCTAATTGCCTGCCTGTCTTTGTGTATTGTTAGAGGGGGGAAAATTATTGCCTCTTTCATTTCATTGGAGAAGGAATGAACCAGTAAAGGCTGTTTTGTGTCTGCCGTACCATTACACATGTTTAATGTGCTGAATGATTCTATTGAGGATCAGCTGAGTGGGAATTCGGATTCTTCTTGTATGTCACGTTGTACGCACGTTGCAAGCAAGAATTCTGAGAAGGGAATGAAAACTGACAGTGCCTGGGACTGGATTGTATTACGTGACTCTTTATTTCCATTCTCTGCCACAATTGTGTCAGCAGTGGGATCCTCCAGTTGTTTATCCTTATTTTCAAATGAAACAATTCTCTCCAGCGTGAAGATTAAATTGTTTTTCCCTAGACCATTGTTATGAAAACCAAAGCACATTTGATGTGCTACAAAGCACAGAAAATAGGCCACTTGGCCTACGTTGCAGTATAACTGTTTGGGTTAGTGTAGTCATGACCTTGAATAAAACAACAGGATAAAAAAATCTTTATGCTATGGTAAATAATTATTTTGGGCTTACATTGGTCCCACGGAGTGGTTTTGTGTTGATAACTGTGCAGTCCCAGGAATGTGGACCTGTACAGCGGATGTTCTGTGTCGGTACATTATCAAGGGGCTCACGTACAGGGTACATAACTGGAAATGAAACCTTTGCCTTTTCTTGGCAGATTCTCAAACTAATTCTCAAACTTATTCCAGACATTTTAACAATGGGGGGAAAGAATTCATTTTATCTAAGGACAGAGAAAGAAGATTTTCAGAACATCTGTCCCGACAGTATAGGATAACAAGATGACAAGCTCACATCTAATCAAGGAAGGAAAATGTAATTTACAGTTCCTCTCTCCTCAAGAGAAAGTGAGGAATCTCCATGGTCAAACACTTCCAACAAACAGACTGAACTGTTTTTTCAGGCCATTAGCCTCTCTCTCATTGTGAGGAGACCTGAGGACAAGCTCTTGTTTCTGGGAGGTACGGTATGGGATTATAACTTTGACTCACCCCAGAGCATCAGACAATGGATGCCCCAGGCTTTGTGACATCAATTAATGTATACTTCCTAACGCTGTGTTTTCAGTGGTATGCGCAGGTGTGTCCTGATGGGTCAGGATTTTTTGCAAAGCACAGGCATTACTGATCAGGGTTATGTGAGCCAGGTTTATATAGTTTGTAGATATTTTTATTTACATTTTTTTGTGAAAACAAGCTGGTACAAATAAATTCCATGAAATATCCTTCAGTCGCCAGCAGTGAATCTTCTATGATTTGGTGGAGAGTGTCGTCCTAAATCTCCCATAGGTGTTCAATTGGGTTGAGGTCTGGTGACTGTGAAGGTCAGGGCATACGACATTATCTTTACACTTCAAGCCATTCAGTGACCCTTCGTGCTCTAGGGATGGGGAGCATTGTCATCCTGGATGAGACCACTCACAACAGGATAGAAATGTTTCAACATGGGATAGGTGATAACTCAGAATAACTTTGCAGTGACCCTACCCGCTAAGGGGACTAGTGGATCCAATCCATGCCAGGCAAATTTTCGCCGACAGCATTACAGAACCTCTGGACCCCCTCACTGTAGGTTTTTCCATTCATTCCTCATCCATTTGTATGTGAAGACATTAATAGGAAATTTTAACAAAAGTTTCAGTAATACCTGCATGTCACAATTACATTGTACTCTGTCATAATTTTTTCCTGTTTAGACAACTTCCAGTGGGATCAGTCACACAGCTCTTTAAAGTTAGGCAGGGTGAGTACATGGGCATTTTGCTGCAGTATATTACCCATTACCCATTTCCATCATACCGTAGCCTGAAACTCTAATGGAGGTGCATGAAGGGTGGATGAATTGGATTTATCCAATTCATACAATAGAACAGTTATTGTAGAAAAAAAAAAAAAGTTTTCTATTTGTTCCTTTTGGAACAGAAGAATGTCTGGAAAGCTCGACTTTGTGCTTTCTGTATAATTCTCACAATGCTTTGGGAGCATCACGTGTTTCCTGTGTTAGTTAATATGTTTGTTTCTTCAGCCCCAGCTGGGACAAAGCGTATAATCCAGAATCGTTTTATTGCAACAGTTGTATGCTCTGGTTGCACAATATTTTCCTGAAAGGGGATCAGGTTCTGACATGAGACACACCTCCTTTTTCATCCACGATATTCATGGAGAATGGATGGTAACTGTGGCTTGTTGCCCTGAACAGAGCAGTACAGAGTCAAGCCAAGCAGAATGGAGACATTTTGATCATTCTGCCTCAGCCTGGATGGGAACTGAGCCATTTCAGTTCTGCCAAATCCATATTCCAGAAGGAAATATGTTTTTGTCTCTGTTTTTTCAAATCCTGTTATGGTCTCTAAGGACATATGCTCATTTTTTTCTTTAAAAAGTTCAACAGATGATAGTCAACAGTACATATTTTGAATTTATAAAAATTAGTTGGACAAATGGCGGCAAAGTCATTTACTAATAAAATCTCTATTTGTGTTTGTGGTGCGTATCATGTATATGGCTAGTTCAGCTGGTGAGTGGGTGAGGAAAAGATCCCAAAAAACAGTGCCAGCACTGAGTTTGTTATGAGTTTGTTACACTGAGAGTCATGCAGGTCAAAAGGGCGATCATCATCAGGCAAGATTAAACGATTCTTCAGTTCAAGAAACAGCTTCATTTTATGAAGGGCCATTTTTTATTATGCTCAGTGGCCTGTTTATTAGGTACACCACCCCGGTCCAAAAAAAATGGATTGCTCCTACAGATGAGCCACATGACCATGGCTTGCTATATAAAGCAGGCAGACAGGCATCGAGGAATTCACTTATTGTTTGATTGAAGGTCCGAATGGGCAAAACGAGTGACCTAAGCCGTTAGTGCCAGGCAGGTATCTCAAAAATGGCTGCCCTCCTGTGCTTTTCATACATGCTGGGGGAAAAAAACAGCTTGTTGATGAGAAAGGCCAAACTTGTCAACAAAGTGCCTATTGTCTCAGAATGGCTCCAGGAACATGACAGTAAGTTCAGTTTATTGAGTGGCCTGCGCAGCCTCCAGATCACAACCCAATAGAGCATCTTTGGGACAAGATGGAACGAGCTATTCGCAGCATGAAGGTACCGCTGTCCAATTAGCAGGAACTGTGTGATATCATCCCGTCAGCATCCCTGTGGAACATTTCTGACACTTTGTAGAATCCATCCCCCGAAGAATTCAGGGTGTTTTGGAGGCAAAGAGGGGTCCGTCCTGCTACTAGATGGGTTTACTAAATAAACAGGCTACTGAGTGTATATTTCAGTTTTTCACTTTTTTGAAGTTTTTAAATGAACCCAAGTGTCTTCAGTTGGTGTTGTTTACCAATCAGAATTTCAGTAATGTACATTTAATGTGCTTTATTTAATTAAAAAGGACAGTGTAACCATGCAAGTGTCACTATGGTTTCAGAGAAATCCAGCTGCAACAATCTGTTAAATACCTGACAGTGGGTCTCCCTAATAAATTGTTATCATCCTAAACAACCCTGTCTAAGAGTGTCTTGGCTGATAAAAAGGCTAATGGAAGCAATAGGAAGTTATAGCACTGTGTGACACCCAGCTCTCTCTATCGGGGTCCTGAGGGTCCAATGCATGTGAATAATTTACTGTAATTCTGCCAGATCCCTCAATAGACAATAGCAGAGAGTAGCGGATGTGCTGTACCATATTGGGAAAACAGTTCAGGGATTGTTAGAAGAACAGTCCAAGGGAGTGTACTATAAATACACTATATGGGTCTTATTGCTTTCTTGTATGAAGACTAAGAGTAATATGCATCAGGATATAAAAGGATATAACAGGTCTCCAAATGTTGGAGTGTGCTGAGGCTGAGATACATACTTGGCTTCCGGCTTCCATGCCAGACATAATTACTGCAGACCAACATGAATGCCAGCCCACATCCTGCCAGGCACTCTCACAGCCTCCCAAATCCCGGCCCCATTGAGCTTTGGAGACAGATCCCCATGGAAGAGTGAAACCACTAAGAAGGAATGGCAATTGCCGTGGAGACACTGTTTTCCCGCTTGCAGATGAAGCTCTGGTGAGGCTGTCTCCACAGCATGTGTAGTAGTAGGCCTACATTTGTGTATGTCCATGCCCATCCCACTCACCTGTCACTCATTCACAACCTTGTGGTCACCTCCATTTCACCTCCATTGCTCTCAAAGGGGTTTTTAGGGTAGTATTTTCTTTCCCATCCTGGAGAAATTCCAGTTCCTTATGCAATAGTGCAGTAGCAAAGCCGTAGCCATGGATTGATCCCTCTAATCTTCCTATTCACTGACTGTACTGTTGCTCACACGTTACAGACACATGTCAGTAACCTACTGACAATGTGCCCTTTGGTTTAGATGTAACAGGCCATATTTGACCACAAAGGCAACCTGACGAGGACTTCACAGACTGGGACAAAATGTAGAGGTTGCCTTCTTTCCTTCTTTTTATTTGACCACATTGGTTTTGCTATTGTCAAAATAACATCAAGCAAAGGCCACACATTTCAATATGAGCGTTGATTCTTCACTTGTACTCTCGATCTTTCTTCCTGCACGTCTGGATTGACATCCAGTGGAGGACGAGAAAATGTTGTAAAAAGTGTGATCTGGAGTTTGATAGCTTTTTCCAGGTGTCAGGCCATTAACGGAGTTAGACGAGCAGCGAGCAAAGCATCCAAGCTGGCAGAGGAAAGCGCTACAGCTACAGGGAGAGCTCTATAATGTGTGGTATGTGTAAAAGCAGTGGGGGAGGCTTCCTCTTGGCCTGTTTTCTCAAGGAGTTTCTCATTAACGGGAGGAACAAAATGACCGCCGTCGATCACTGTTGGTAGAGAAGGTGCACCTGGAGCCCGGCTATGAGTTGTTACAAGATCACGTCCCACGTGCTGCGTATTAAAGGTGCCAAAAAAAAACTCTAAATGTAAACGTTCTCATTTAAAGTTCAGAGTGTGAGGGTACTGGTTGCAGAAATCAGATGACCCCTTCTGCCAATTACTGTCAGTTTTTTCAGGATTTCGCCATTTATTGGACTGAACCTGATAGAATTTACCAGTGGATGTCACTGTGCCGCAGCAAACCTCCCTGAATGGGCGCTAGATGGCCCTCTCCCCATCACTGTCGAAAATAGGGAGGGCGAACAGCAACATGCTGAATCTTCTCTCCTGGCATGGATGCCTGACCATACAGGATATCTGTTTCTCACAGAGGTGTGGGCAACTAAATGTACTAACTGAAGAGCTGAAGAGGATGTGTTCACCTACAAGCCGGTGAGGTGTACAGCCACGTTGCAAAGATGTATGCATCAGCACTGATACGTTGTCCTTGGGAATCCCTGTTTGCACTGAAGGGGGCCTGGCCATCCTCGGCAACATGCACACGGCACTGTTGTGACAGGACTAAATGCAAGACACAGGGCAATCTCCATGCGTTCCGCTACACTCCCAGACCGCCGCCCCCCGACAACCCCCCCATACCCTTTACTAGAGAGCTCTGCTCTTTGTTGCATTGGAGCGAAACAGAGTGAGTGAGGGGGGTGGAATAAGGAGAGAGAATGTAGAATGTAGGCGAACACTCACCTCCTGCTCTTCAGTGAGATTGTGGCTAATACGTTGTAACGCCTCCTTTTGAGTTCATCTCCAGAAACTCCCCATGCATCTCCAGCAGTGAAACTGACAGCCTCATGCAATTTGCCCTGGTCGTCAGTCCAACCCCCTGATGACTGAGGCTCCAGGATCCAACTCCATCTTTCTGCTAATGTTTACTTTGCCACAAATAGTAGGTTCCCTGCTCCTCGCACAGACTGCTGCCTGTAATCCTGGATCAAGAAACTCCTCTTTCTCTCCCTCTTCACTCCGTCCTCCTTTATCTCGCCCCACTCTGCTGCCATACATGGATAGGCACCGCCCCACAGGAAAGGCTTTACAGTATCAGCAACCCAATTGCACCGGTTAAGGCCCCCATGCCCGCCAATCACAGTGGCTGCCTAACTGCTGTGGGTGGAGACAAGGAGAAACGAGGCAAAGAATAGGAGCAAACAGAGCATTAGAGTTGACAAGCACAATGACGTGGATAATCCAAAACCGGTCTGCTTGAGGATAAATTAACTATTTATTAAAACTATTATTTTAAGTGTTAATTAAGTGGCCGGTTATCCCACACATTACCTAATATAAATGAAAATAGGATCTGCTCTGATTGTGTGTCCTGGGATTGTTAGAGTGTAAGGGTGGTCATCATTGTTTGTGTTAATCCAGATTTTCAAGTTTTTTATGTTTGTGGGTTACTGAATTCTTCAATTTTAGTTGCATAACTTTCCTTCAAAATCATTGACCACATGTGGTATAAGGCATTCAAAATATCCTTTTTATATTTTGCTTAAATCATACATTACATTAAAGTGAATTATGTAAACACCAGTGAAAACGCATCTAATGGCAACAACAATAAAAAGAGGGACATGGGTGATGACTTTTGTGAAAAGAATTCTCATTAGTGTGCAACACTGCTCACAACCATGAAAAAAATGCAAATATGGGCAGTGTTCGCACAGACCAGCCAGACTAAACTAGGAGCTAGCCGAGTAATGGATTCAACACACTAATCATTTTCTTGGAAACCTGTAAAAACCTGTTTCTGTGCTATTGTATTCATGAGACATTCAAACATATCCCTTTTTTCCTCAGAAAATGCCTGCCTTGGCATTCTGTCTACGTGTAAAATATGAATCAAACATTAATATTTGAAATACCAGTGATCACATTATTCATTCTTAAATTTCTAGTTACCTTAGTAGGAGTTATTTGGGTTATTATCTCTTTGTAATTAAACTTTGAATTGAAATATGTAACCAAAATAATCAAAAATAAAAGAAATTGGACAAATTTTGACGACTGAAGAAAAATTTAAGTGGAGAAAACTGCAATTTAAATGACAACCTAGACAAAGAAACATAGATAGGAACTAGAGACTATAACTTAAAAATGTAAAACAGAAAATAAAAATATTCTTATTTTTATCTTATTTTTATTTTATATATATTTTTGTTTTTAAACTATAGTCTGACTCAAAGTCCTGTTACTGTAACTCAGTACTCAGTACAGTAAAGTCCTTTAACTGTACTGAAATATATTCAATGCAAATATAAGTAAATGTGAATGTTTAAATTTATATTTATAAATTGTGCGAAAGCTGCTTATGGGTGTTGATGGTTTTGTTTGTGAATACAAAATTTATTTTCTCATAGTGTCTACATTGCCCTCTGCTGGAGCTCTCTGTTAATGCCTGTTTGAAAATAACAAATAAAAAAAACTTTTTAAAAAACAAGGTTTTTATCTGGTATTAATTAACTTGCTTTTTGGGCTTTGAGTTGGCTTTTGCCAATGTTTAGTGTATATTTTCTCCAGACACCGCTTGCTCACCATGGGAGAACATTTAATTCCAAACATGTCCAACACAGAGGGTACTGTCATAGCGCTAAGAAAAAGACACCGAGATTCCCCTACACAGACATTTCTACAGCCCAGTGCTGTAAAACAGTTATGAGGAAGCAGGCCTTCATTTCTTACCGAGAGAATTTATTAAAACACATTAAACAAATACACTGAGTACAAAGTAACTTTATCCTTCCATTAGCTTTTTCCCAACAAACATATGTACCATAACACTGGCTAAACTCAATACTGGATCCTCAAGTTATATGTATGACATACTTTCTTCCCTCGAAAAAGTGAGCCCTCATTCACACTATTTTGCATGCTTCGCATCCATTTCTAGAAAGTTACCTTAACCAGGGTGTTAGCTTTTGAAGCCTTTGTTATACATATGTATACTGTATATATTTATATATATGTATTTATATTATTAGACTGAAGCATTTGTGTTCCCTATATACTCATTACATTCCCATTGGCTTCAGTTTGATTGCATTTGATTTTCACTGGATTCATAGTTCCTTCTTTCTGGCACTCAGAGAGAAAAGTTTTGGGTTACACCCGTTCAATACAAGCCAGCCAGTTCTAAAGGAACTGCTCGGCGACATTAAAATTAAGGGAGCCTTGTTTTCTGTCACATGACACCGAATACTGAGTACTTCGATAAGACCTCCTGCGAAACATGACGTTTTGATAGTTCCCTTGACGCGCGCTTCCCTTTAGGCGGTACTGGTCAGTGGTTTGTCCCACAGTGCAGTAAAAACTTTGGACCATCGCCAACCGCAAGCACGTGCGTGGCGGCCCTTATTTACAAGCGCGCGTGCACACCGGAAAGGAAGCCGGACGGGATAACGTGGGCCATTCACCTCACAGTCACAGAACACCACCAGAAGACACTGGCCAAAAGCACGAGGACACGGGCCGCGCAGGCAGCGGCCTCAATATCGGGCGCAGGAGGGGAGGCAGTGCAGGGCGCCGTGGTTTCAGGTGTCCGTTTAAACTGGTCAGCAGCGGTTGTTGTTGTTGTTGCCGCCATGGGGGGGGGGGATGTGCGGGTCCTTGAAAATGCGCGTGACAGACACTCCCTTCAAGTAAATTTGCGTAATCCGAGAGCACGCAGTGCAGTGATGAGCTGCACGGCACAGAAGGCAGGCTGGACCATTTAAGACACGTCGGTGCCACGTTCCCTTCCATCGCGCATCCCATCCAAGCGATCCGCCAGCCACAATCCGCACAGTAAGATTGCCAGTGCTCCCCTGATAGACACCCGCCGCAGAGCCTTTAGCATTTACAAGATGTGAAGGAAACGTAAACAACGAGAAACACTGTGTTGGCACAGCTTCCAAACGACACAGCATGGCCATCCTCGGTTCCATTTAAGATATGCCATTTGAAATCCAGACTTTTTGCAGCTCTTTAAAAGTAGCGCAACAATAATAAAAAAAACACAAAATATATAACAGCATGACTAAGTAATGCCTCAAAATATTCAAATTCCTTTTTGGACAAAACAAATAAAAATAAACAGTTAAAGATGACCTTATTTGAGGCTTTTCATTTGATTAAATACACACAATCTCGAAATATATATA
>JAOVYW010005285.1:2048-12405 GCA_025775045.1 Hiodon tergisus
TGTGTTGAGTGCTTTCAGACATCGTGTTCATGAGCAGTGTGTTGAGTGCTTTCAGACATCGTGTTCATGAGCAGTGTTGAGTGTTCTGTAATATAATAATTTTTTTCTTTGTGTGACATGAATGAACCATATGATCCAAATAACTTATGTTGTTAGTTTTAGTAGAGAATTTAGCTTATGTTGTTAGTTTTAGAATAGCATTTTGCTTATGTTGTTCGTTTTAGTAGAGCATTTCGTGTATGTTGTTAGTTTTAGTAGAGCATTTAGCTGATGTTGTTAGTTTAGTAGAGCATTTAGCTTATGTTGTTAGTTTAGTAGAGCGTTTAGCTTATGTTGTTAGTTTAGTAGAGCATTTCACGTCTGCTGTTTTAGAACATTTAGCTGTTCAGTTTTTTTCAATGAATTTTCCTCATTGTGATCCCATTGTGTTCCTGATTCTGTTCCCATTGTGTTCCTCATTGTGATCCCATTGTGTTCCTCATTCTGTTCCCATTGTGTTCCTCAATGCAGTGGGCACTCGTCCTGTGGATACCACACGGCAGCTGCAATACGCAGAAATATCTTTGGATGTTTCGGTTGAATATATGTCTGTCTTCCTGCAACAATGCTGTCCACTATCGATTGGTTCATTGCCTGTGGCCTGTTCTCTTCTAAAAGCGATTATTTACAGGTCACGTGTGGAGGAGGGCTGAAATAACAGTGAGGAGAGCCGTATGATTTTCAATGTTCATAACGTTGAACGTAGTTACACGTTCATTACGGCATTTTATTGAGCAAATGAAAGAAAGTCGCTGAATAATAATAAGTACGTGATTTGCTTGCCAGCTAGCTAAAACTGTACATTTAACCCATGACAAACTTTTACATGGGTTGGCTAATGAAAACCTGTTTTCCAAGGACCTTGAGCCTTATGGCGACGATATTAGCACTTTCACAGTAATTAACCCTAATCACATTAACCCTCTGGGGTTTTAAAGCCACTGTATGCTTTATTTATTATTTATATTATTTATTATTTATGTTTATTTTACAATAGAACTGTCCGTTTACATCCTTAATAATAAAATAATTTATGTCATTAAATGTGCATATGAATTTGCAAAGACGCTCTGTCCACAACAGATGGGTCGACCTTATTAAAACTCTCCATGAAACAGCAGTTCAGTTATGGTCAGCGGCGGTACAAGCAGAACTCGCTCCATGGTTTAGCTGCGCGAGTTAAATTCAGCAATACTTTTACAAATGTGACACATATATCTCATTGTTGCCTCCCAGTGCCTCCTTATGATACATCTTTAAAACTGACTTCTAGAAGTCTTTCTTGAAGCGCCACGAGGCCGCAAAGAGATTCATTTCTGTTCCTTTTTGCTAACATGATTTCCGTTGTTATGTTTGAACTTGAACGGCCAGAGTCCAGGCAGTTCTTTCCCCTTATTGCTTAAAGATTTCTTCTGATAAGTGGTGACTATGTATTAACCTTATGTTTAGATCATATCCATCTCCGTCTTCCAGTTACTGTAGAACCGGTCATTACCTGATGCTTAAATCACTCTTCAGTTTTCCTGTTGTTTACTGTCGTTCTTTTTGACAGGTTTATCTTTTTTAATTGCCCTTCATTTGTTGCATTTTGTGCTCTTAAATAGTCATTTACATTTTTACTAGAAGACATGAACATTTCTCCATTAGAACGGGCTTAATTATACATGTATTTACAACCAATGCATGTGGGTGAGTATTACATACTCCACCTTTTTTTATTTATACAGCCAATTAGTTTTTCTGCTAATGAGACAACGCTTCACTGTGACTTCACGTGTGACTGCACACAATTCACACAATTCATTTTTAAAGCTTTCTCAGCTGTTGAGGAAAACATTCTTGCACATTCCGCACATCACCATGCAAAGCAGTAAAGCAACAGTGTAGTTCATTCAGATTTCTGGTTCCTCTGAAGTTCTCTAAAGTTATTTATACAGGGACCTAAGGCTCCAATTCAGATGGGTTCAGATGGAAACCTCATCATAGATTTGAATTTACAACACAGGGGAAAAAAACCTCTGCCGTGTTAGTTTCAAGGCCAGGTGGCTGAAGATGGAAGACGGAGAATTTGTCTGTACGGGCCTCTATAAAGAACCCCCTTCTCCACTGTGGTCTGTGCCTTCTGCCAGAGATAATAAATTGAAACATATTTACTGTAATCCCTCGGCGTTATCTGTCCTCTGTTCTGAGTAAAGTCCTGTCCGGCTTCCTGCCGTGTAACTCAACTTGTCTCACGTTCTTTGATTCCCCCCAGTACCCCCATTCCACCCTCCATCTCAGGTGCCACGCTTTCCTCATCCCTTACACCACGCGTTTAACTTCCTCTGCTGCCTGGTATCACATACAGCCGGAATGAGCAAATAAGAGTGAGTTCATTTGTTTAACAGAACAGGTCACTTAGGACCACAAGGACCCCGCTGGTAGATTCCAGAATTGTTACGGAAAAGCATTCTACTTTCGCCCAAGTAAAATAAATTATTAAGTGCTCCCTTCAAGATGATACCACTGACGCTAAGCTAACAGTTAACTCAATGAGTGGTCAGGAAAAAGGCAGGTACTTATGTAAAGACTAAGGCTGACAATCTGTATTGTCTGCAGTGTCATCTTGGATTGTTCCATGTTCCTGGCTAGGGGTGCTGTCTGTGAGTTTCCAGACAGCGCTGAAATTCCTGTGTGGGGGGGGGGGTTAATTCACACATCAGCATTTGGAAAGTTTGATTACTGGGGCTGGTGCTGAGACAATGTCACGGATCCTTCGGACCCACCTACCAATTACATTCAACTCTCTCACTCTCCGGAGTACTGATCACCCACACCTGTCACCCATCATTACCTTAATCAACTCCTCTGTACGAGTCTCACTCCCTTACCAGTCAGTGTCTGGTCTCAACTTTGTATACAGACTCACTTACCGCCGGCTCCATGATTCCTGGTTCTATCGCCACTCCAAAGAAAGTAATCTTCCATATCCGTGTCAGTATTCTGTCCGTAAGCTTTCGTTACTTTTACCGTGTGCCGTCGAGTTATTATTTACTTGTTGTCTCTGTTTTGTGTTCGCGTGTCAATAAATACCTGCTTGGGTTTAAACAACGTCTTCGAGTCGGAGTATACGTAACAGACAATAGGGTACCAAATCATGAAAATAATTGCTGATTACAACCAGTGGGTATGCAGGTTTTTGGGGAAATTACTAGTAAAACATTATGCAAAAGCAAAAAATATCACCAAACAATAAAATGGAGATTTTCAATTTTTTATTAAATAAATGGCAGGAAAATTATGATTTACATTCTCACACCCCACGACCAATGAAATTTGGGAAATTTGAATGAGCAAGGTGATTGTTGAGCAAACCTGAGTTGATTAAATATGCTAATATGGTAGCCCAAATCTCCATTTTCCCTCAGCACTGCTTATGTTCGCTGACTTACTGATCCCCCTGTCTAAATTCTTCTTGTATTGGAAGTTGGTCTTGAGTTTTGATTGATTGAGTGGCTATGATTGTATGTGAGATCGCTGCTATAAGCTTGTATAACTGTGTATGAGATACTAGGCTTTATTGATAGGAGGCTATATGATACTGGTATTTCTAAGTGTCAGTTTTCAGTTTTACATTAGTGGTTTGGTTTTTAAATAACAAGGACGTCTTATCGCTTCATAATTCCCGGGAAATTTGTTGATTTTAAGTTTTTTGTATGTCCAACTCATTAAAGCTTGACGGTTTAATTTTTTTAGAAAATAGGTATTTGATTTAATGCAATTGTCCATCTTCATATTTTGAGATTGAGCACCATCTAGTGGGAGTTATGTCCTGTACAATTGTTGTTTTACGTTTAAAATGTGTGCCGAATTTGTGTTTACTTAATTTATGCCCAATGTACTCAGGCAATAATTTAAAGAAATAAAAAAAAACCACGTCAGGAATAAAATTTATTTTTACGAGGGAGCTGTCCTATTCCGAAAGCATACAGACAGCGCCCCTCCTAGGGTATCCAAATCTATTTAAAAATATCCTACAGTATAGTTTATTTTTAAAAAAACAAATCTGGTATGTAAATATCCAGGATCATTCAGAATACAGTATAGTGTTATATATATATATATATGTATATTTGTGTGTGTGTGAATGCCCTTTTTTATGCATCTTTGATATTTAGGAAATTTTTACATTTGACAATTTTAGTCAATATATGGATTTTTCTCTCTTTTTTTCCCCTTTATTAATCTAAACACCATTTCCGCCCACGCCCGACACATTATGTAGTAGTATTTGTATTTTACTGTGCAGTAAAGAGCGTTAGGATAAATTAGACTTATCCAATATTTGCAAATGTTTAAATTGATTGATTCTCTGCTGCCACCTTTTGGAACAGATTGGAGTTCAGCATGTTCCAAAACCCAGACCTTGGATTTAGGATGCAACATTCATCATTTAATTTTCCAAGTAGCATGGAAAATATATTTTACGCTAATTAGCGTAAAAGTGAGTTTTTAAAAATTAACAAGATAATTAGGACATGTACACCAATTTAATTTAAATACTCACAAATTAACAGTATTTTCCAGAACGGCGACATAAACCCTCCCCTCAAAGATGAACGGTGGTTTATAACATGAAGTGAAACTGACTTTGAGAGAGCCAGACACCGGCTGACTTCTCGTTCACTTCCTCTTCTCCTCATTGGATTTTCGTCGGGGACCCAATAAGATGCTCATTGGATCAAACTTCCAAAGTCCGTCTCCGTGATTGTGAATTGAATTCAAATATATTGCTCCTTATTCACGACGATACACCTGCAGAAGGTCAAGTTGTACGAGAAAATCGATGTGGGTTTTCAATGTTTGTTTTTTGTTTTGTTTTTTTGGTTTGTTTGTTTTTTCCTGACAAAGTTAATCTGATATTGGATGAACTCTGTTTAGCACCAGAGGAGGTACTGGCGTGAGTCATGCGTGCGTAGTTACTGTAAATACGCGATTCGCGCTTTAAAAACAGCACATCAAACGTACTTCAGCAGAAAGGTCATGGTGGACGGAATATTTGCAGTCATTTATATTCAGAAGCCGTATCCTTGGGACTGTTAAAAGCGCGCATTGCATTGAATAGCTGCGTGGTTTAAATTAGGCTTTTCTAAAAGAGTTTCCTGGACCCACTTACAGCCTGCACCTGTGTATGGTCGCTCAACCGGTAAGATGCTATGTTTTATATTCCTTGATTTAAAGTCTTAGAACTATCTATTGTCTTTTAACTACATTCAGCTCTGATGTGTCGCTAATATTTGATCGAAAGCCTTGATCTATTATCAAATCCTACCCCCTTGAATGCTTAATAAATGTACAACTTCAAGGAACGAATAACGTTAATTTAGTTATCCTGTCTATTTAATTGTACGTCAGTTTGTTTATTCAAAAAGATAGAAGGTAATGCCACCCTTAATTTTTTTTTCGGGCAGGAGTCCGAATGCAACAACTGTCATCCTTAAGCTGAAATGATAATGGTGGTGAAAATGTATTAACGTGAATATTTAACCTAAGTGGAAAGTCGGTAAACGGTCGTCTATTAATAATTACAAATAATTTATGGTCATAATTTAAAACTGTATTACTGTTTAAGTGTATAAGTGTTTTCAGCCTAAACTACTCAAAAATAGCAACATACTTACTTATGCGCTAACAAATTATACAAAATGTATTGACAAATCCATTAGTGAAATACACTTTCACCTACGACTTGTAAGTACGTCGCTTGTATGTTGCTCTGCCTGTCAGATTCGGACAAGGGTGTATCTTGTGTTGTAGTAACATTTCTGTACGAGCTGACCACCACTCTCTCACTACGTCTATATTGAGTTAGACAAATCGCCTACATACTGGTGATTTATCACGACAGAGCAACTTGTGTGTCCGTTGACGTCTGAGAGTAAATTGACCAGAGAAAGAGGTGCCTTGTCTTTCTTAGATATCACTGCAATCATTTGATACATAATATTTAAGCTGTAGGCTGGATATGTATACATTAATTGAATAGTAATATCTCAAATGATTGTGCGATCTTCCAAGGGAACTCGGGTTTGGGCTAACACTCCATTTTCTCCTTACAGTGAACATTAAATCTTCCTTTCGGATAAAATAAGACAGGTTTTAAAGAAATCGCGTGAGAAGTGAGGACTTTTATATCTCCGAACTGATGGCGGAATCTGCACCTTCGTCTTCTGGAAATGATCCGGACCCCAACTCGTCTAATTTACGACCACCTTCCACAAGTAGGTTCACCGCAGATAAAACGCTATTTCACTTTCTACCATTTACAATGTAGGAAGCGTCATTTATCATTCCCATTATATAAAATACTGCGCTATTCAAAATGCATCTTACCCTCCGCGGCGCACCTCTGAAGTCTCTTTGATAGACGAACCTTTTTGTCAAATAAGGGACGTCTTCTAAAACGTGAACGGGCTACACAAATGAACAGAGGGTCACCGAATCGATGGCTTTTTCGACTCAAGATGATAGCATTTATCTTAAAACTGAGTGCTACATTACGTTCAGTAATGCTGTATTTTCGGGATATAAACCTTATCAAGAACTTGAGAATAAGCATAATGTTTTTTTCCATCTTTAATGATATTGTCTTCTTAAAATTAGGCTAAACTATATTTGTTATTATCTTTATTTTTTCGCTTATTAGTCTACTTTTCTTGCCTGTTTATTTGTGTATTTTACGAAAGTCAAATTTACGGGAGGACGAAGAACTAAAAATAAAATCAATTTTGCTGCGAGTTGTTCTTTGTCTGGTAGCTTTAAACGGTTGAATAAGTGGTTCCAAGTGTAATTATGTGAAAGGCGGCGCTAATTGTTAAAGCGCCGAATGGGTCCTAATGGCTTTCGTTAGCTTTGACTTATTGTATCGTCAGTGGAAGGAAGCGGCGGCAGAAGACACGTAAGCGACCAACCGTTATGCTTCAACAATTTTTTACGTTCAACTACCGGGGGGAAAATGGTTAGATGGTATAATTCTCCCAGTCAACACGGCCGTCTCCCAAAGACCGAATACGTCTTGCATTTTTAGACTAATAATAACATTATGCCAAATAACATTATCCGATTCGTTATAAAGATGTTTTTTTAATTCGGTATATTTAGTATTTAACAGTTACTTTAACAGTTATTTTATCCCCGTATAATTATACTATTTAATGCACGTTTTACGCATACGGATATACCAAAAATAAAATTCTAAAAATAAATTGGTAATAAAACTGAAACAGACAGTGGGGAAAGTTCCCAAAGGCATTATCAGTGTATTTTTATGGGGTCTTTTTCCTGGTTTTCTCTCTGAAGCGGATACTACTCTGTGACACTACTCTGCTCTGATTTTCGTTGATTGCCAGTATTTTATTTCTGCGCTTTCTCTCGGCTCTGGGGCTTCTCGGGAAGCGTCGCCAATTGCAGTTGGGGAAACGTCCGGAAAGCCCCGCACCTGCTCTCACGCAATTTGATACAATCACTACAACAGATAGTACAGCTTGCATAACCGAGTCATTATCTGCGTGCAACAGAATAACAAAAAATAATAACCCGATTATTCTTGTTATTATTATTTATTTATTTATTATTATTATTGTAAACACACTCAACATGTTTTATTTCGTTAGGTGCAGTAAAAAATTAACTGTATCAATAGATTTCTCCTGTAGCGGTATTCGTCCTCCATAAAATTGTAACAGAAAACAATCCAGTGCTTAAATTGGAATTCTGACTTCTGACAGAATATAGCTTGCGTTGTACCGACTCAACGTATTCAATCAGCTACGCCTTCATGCTCATTGTGTCTGATATTGTAAAATTCCCTTATTTCGTTTTCGCATTCGTATGCACGCTGCATTTTCTCCTTATAGTTGTATTATATACTGTATTTCTTTCTTTGAGTCGTTTGCTGATGGCCCCGTACCCGCACGAGCAGAGCTACATGGAGGAAATGTGTAACGCCACGATCTGTTTCTTTGATCAACCGTCTCTCAAGCCAGACGAACGACCGGTCATGCGAGTCCAATGTAGTCGAATACTATTTTTCACCCAATTAATTCCTGAACTCTTTCCCGACCTTATTTCATGCCCATTTATTTCAAACAGCTACTTTGCCGGAAGTATGCCAATGTTTATTACACTTTCGGGTCTCAGATGGCCTTTATTGATGGTTGCCTGATGAGATTTGAACCTTTCGAAATGTGCTCGAATAGAAACGAAGCACATTTCACACTCCGTGACACAATTTTGTAACATAAAATTGTTCTGTTCTGTATTCATTGTCGCCTTATGAAATGTCCCCCTCTCGGGTATTTATTTTTTATTTATTTTTTTGCTTAGGGTCATATAACCATAATAAATACGTAAAACTATCTGTAGGTTATTCAATAATTTTCTCTAATATTTTTTGTAGCCTATGACGCATGGTGTGGAGTGGCGCATGGATGTACAAGAAAACTCGGACTGAAGATTTATGGTGAGTGCTCGTGCTCGAACGCTTGTACCACCTTCATTCCACGGGTACCCCATGGACCGAAGGAACTGCTTTGTTAAAATTAAACCACTCATTGAAATATTTTTTCTTTTACATTTGTCTAACGGCCCTCTTTGGAATGGAATCGTTTTATATTAGTTTAGTTTTACAACATTTTGATTGCGATTAAGTCAGCGACCTACCCGACTGTCACTATCTGTTTTTTTTATCTCTACAAAGGTCACTGAGCAATTATCTTACCTTCAAATCATATTTCAATTCAGTGTTTCGGCGTTGTCTCTCATGTAGATCGTGAGCTGTTCCATTTCTGGTGACATCTTCTTTTAACTAGAAACATTGTTGCACGGAAGATAAGAGCAACATCACCATATAGATAACAGCGCGCCCGCTCTCTCCACAGTTCGGGAATGCATGTGCATTTATAACTGTTTCTGTTATTTTAATGATCTGATTCGTTCCGTGCACTATGTGACGTAACAAACAATCGTCCCCGACGCCGATTAAGACTTTTATCTGTATGTTGTGATTATTTACTGTAGTATTGTTTATTATAGTACGGCGGATGTGTAAGTTACAAATTATTTATCATCACAATTAAACCAACAGAAATTTTGTTATCCGTTTATTTGAATGTTTTTCATTCCCATGCAGTTTTTAAAAATTTAGTTTAATTTTCATGAAAAAAGTATATTTGCCAACTATGTAAAATTACCGCGTACACTCTCTTTACGCAATATTTGAAAAAGTAAGCGGTCTGCACTAATATAGTCTTTCAATTTTGCAGAATGGTAATTATTTAATTAAACTCCTATTAATATTAGCCCAATATTCTGCCTGTCTCTTTGCAAACAAAATGTGTACTATATTTATGGCTGCGCACTGTGAATCCGAAATCCGTCCTTTGGGTTTTCCGTTCGCCACCAAGAAAAGGTTAACAACGCCCTCTACTTGCAAAAATGGGAACGAGCGTGGCGAATAGATCATGTGTTGAGGTTTTTTTCCTTTTTCCTTCAGTAACCTTTGTTGTATTTCTGAGTGTTATCTAATGTTCAGCGGAATTATTATTTTTTTTTGGCAGGAGGTTGTCACAGTTGCTAATGGAACAGATGACACAAAAATCTAAATCATAGTTTACAGCCGCCATACAACATTGTATTCGACGCTAGTTGAAGAGTAACAATGTATGTCTACGTAAATTAAATTTTATTAAAAGTTATTTCAGCGATCAGCGAAGCTAAATATTTGTGAAGATATTACTTCTCATACAAATTTATGAGTTTTATAGGCTTGTCTCGGCGGAAACGTTGTTGCACAGAACACAATAGCCTTGTGCATCGAGTTCAACGGAAACTTGCTTGGAATCAGGCAAAAAGCCATATTTTCAGATGTAGTACGCTTTTTGAATAGTGTGGATCTGCGGCTTCGTAGTCATCGGTCGTTCTCGTCAGGAAATGCTTTCATTTTTTGAAGAGATTAACGAGAAATGTTTTTAATGCCAATTCGTCGGGGTCCTGTTTCTCCGAGATAGAGGGGCCGATCTTCTGTATGCAAACAAGAGTGTTATGTGATGGGTTTAGGGGTCCAAGTCTATAATGAAGACTTGCTTATATATATTTTTTTAAAGGAACAAATAACTTAAGACCATTTGTGAGAAAAAGTCGCTTTGTAATGCCGGAAGAAATGGCTTAGATTGCGGGATCTAAAATAACCGCTTTTTTCATTATTTTATTTTATTTTATTATTGTAGACTTTTCTTTTTTCCAAGATGATGTAATTAAACTTTAAATTAAACCTTTACTT
>JAOVYW010005289.1:0-12403 GCA_025775045.1 Hiodon tergisus
CCACCGTGTAGACCAGGAGCTGCCGAGCAGTTGTCACGGCGTTGGTCAGGTTGAGAGGCATCTGAGAGAGAGAGAGACTTCAGTGCGTGCCAGATTCTCGTCAACATGCAGGGATCCCGGGGTCCCTGGGAAGGTACCGTAAATCAGTGAACACCCTGGACAGGGAGAAAATCCATACGCAACTTTTGGGAAAAAACGCACGCACAGTGGTATAAACCTAGGGTTCATTTAAAATACATTTTTCTTGCGAATGCCTTTCCTGGCACCTGAAAAACCATTAAAAAATGGCAAGATGAGGAATGCTCACTGCTCCCAACAGAAAAATTCAGCAATAACTAATTTATCATTAAATAGCATGTCTGAGGGAATAACCTTGTGTTGTATACACCTCAGACATTTTAACAATGCTTCATTATTCACTTGCGAGCATTACGCTTGCCATTTATTTTCCGTTTCTGAGGAAGGACAGTAATTAAATAATTAAAAGTGGCACGTAAGGGCTTTTGATCTTGCATGTTGGAAATGCCAGCATTAACACAAAACTCATCAATAGCCAACAATTAGAGCACCAGAAACCCCGCATAACAGAAACAGGCTGAAGTCGGCGCAGTGACGGAGTTTAGAAAGGCACGAGGAGGGTCACCTGGTTGATGATGTAGAGAACGCGGGTGACGTCCTTCTGATACTGGCAGCGGGAGTAGTCCTCCTCGGCCCAGACGCCACCCTGGTCGCACCGGCGCCAGGCCCGGCGGTCCTCAGCAGAGGAGCCCGAGTAAAGGCCTGCACCAGATGCCAGGCGGTGGCAAGGCAAATCAACGGTGATGCCGGCCAGAGTCCGCGGCCACCTGCCAGAGAGGGAGTGGACACCAATTATCCCACCAAAGAGTTTCTGAGATAGCCTAAATCGCTACATATTTTCAGTAGCTAACTCTTCTTTACAGGGAGCCTACTTAGAAACAAGAATGATGTCTACTGCATTTTAAAAAGTAATAAGACGAAGAACATTGCTTGTTAAGTGGGAGTTATGGAACTCCAAGTACATTGTTATACATTACTTTTGCAGTTGAACTTCTAACTTCTAAACTTAAACTTAAAACCCGAGAGCCCTGCTGGCCAATCAAGTTTAGTAGCATCACATCAACCAGATTAACGAGGAGATTACGAATAGCCAGCAATACTGTGGGCATGACAGGCAGTCAGATGTGTCAGTGGCCAGCTAGCTAATCGGTCTTAATTCGCGCCGTTTTCAGTAGACAGAAGCGGTGCAAACGACTAGCTACGGTTTCATGGGCAAAACTGAATTACCGGTTCGGACGATTTTGTTAAACAACATAGCAGCATCATGTGAAGGAAGGATTCTGCTATCCGGTAGAAATTTAGAATCCAGTCTGAAATTGCTTCATGTTTGATTTTTTTTTGTTCTCTGGCTTTGCCCCTCCAATGACTGCCACAACTCGCAGGAACGAGAGCCCTCCGACATTTTCTGCCATGCACAGCGTGTTAAACCAAGCAGCACAGGCGAGTCAGAAAAGCTCGCAAGACGCAAGTCTCTTCTCGCCACAGACAATTAGAAAATTCTCGCCCGATTAGAAATTACAATAGGGTCGATTTTTCTGCTATTAATGACAACTAAATGAGTTACCGACTTTTAGGGGCTTTAAAAATGCTTTCAAATTTAATGACTTTTAACGATGCAATGGAACGCGCATATTCGGCGAGACTGCCGCTAAGGCACATTACCTCCTCCGCTCAAACTGGCAGGGAGGAAAATATCTGCCTGAGCGATCAGAAAATACAAGCTGCCTTTCTGCAGACTTCGTTTGACAGAGGACGCAGAGAAGATAGGTTCAGCCACTGGGGGGCACTGTGGAGTAACAGATGATCCCTCAAGCAGAATACCTGACTGACAGAGCCATTGAAGCTAATAACAGGGAGTGACAATTCCTCAGCATGGGAGGTCTTTCCTACACGGGGGGTCTACTGGCAGAAAGTTTACACAGCCATTGCAGTTGGGACTGTATGTCTCAGCTTTAAATAATTAAAATGGCAAAATAAATTCCTTATCTGGATGAAACGCTGTCAGATTTCATTAATACCAATATACTGGACACATGAAGGACCCTTTGTAAGGAACGTCCATATAAAAGCACCTTGAGGGTAGTCTTACTCACCTGAACTCCCCCTTGTTGTTGGACACCCGGTCGGGGGGGCAGTAGTTGGCAGAGCTCTCCAGCACCACAATGTGGACGGTGCGGGTGTTGTTCCCTCGGCTTGTTCGCACCCGACACTCCCAGTTCCCCGTGGAGCCCGGCTGGATGTTGGAGATGGTCAGAGCACTGCAAGCACACGGGAGAGAGCGGCCACATGGAGGGGGCAGTGTAAATATGCTGAGTGCTGTTCATAGATACAAAGGCCTTCGATGTGACAAAAACACAACAAAAACTAATTTCACCCGGCGACCCCATCAAGTAAGAGAAGAGTCTGCTGCAAAAATTTGAGGTAAGTGTTCCTTTAAGAAAATGTTTGTTATTTGATGCAATTTGACCGTGGCACTCCCAGATACCTTATCAGTCATAATAGATAACATGTCTGAACCTCTGTACTTCACGTGGGACCTGCACGGCTAAGCCAAAGAACAGCTGGTTATTTTATTCGGTTTCTGAACGCAATGGACATGCACAGAACTTCAGTGACAATTACTCAGAAGCATAATAAGCTCCGGTCCTGCCATCTCATGAATATCCATTAGCGCAATCCAAGACCGAGCTAACGAAAAACTGCAACATCTGGAACAGCCCCAATCTGCATGCGGGTTTTTCGTTCCAGCTCCTGGTCACTTGGTTATAAATGAGCTACTCACCGAGTTCTGGTCTTGGATTTAAAAACTCTTGACATCTGCAGTCAGTCATTTGTGAATGCAAATATGTTGATTGAGTGCTTATGCAAATAGAAATAATTGAAAGGCATTCCCTAAATGAAGTTTTGTTCATTTGTGCCCCTTGGATAAATCTCATCCCTTACGATTAAATGTCTTTTCAATTACTACGTTGTAAAAGGCCGTGATCAACATTGTACTACAAGTTTAAGAGGCACCTGAAAACAGGTCAAAACATTTATTGCTCTTAGCAAACAACTGTCAAAGACAAGCCAAAGTGTTTGGAGCACAGCCGGGTCGATGCCGTACGGTTGGATGGAACGAGAACCAGCCTGCCCAGGGGGACGGCGTGTCCCAACATCGGCAGAGAGGGGAAACGGCGCTACCTGGCGATGAGAGAGCAGTTCTGCACCACGCTCTTCTCAATGACGATGCCCATGGAGGCGTTGGGCTCCACAGCCTTGCCATCCTGATACCACAGCACCTGCATGTCCTGGTCGATGTAGGAAGCCATGCACTGGAATGGCAGGCTGTCACCCTTGAACACAATCTGCCGCTGGGACGGGGTCATCTGGAAGGACGGAAGCTCCAGTGGGGCGTCTGCGTGCATTGGGGGGGGGGGGGGGTCACAGGTCAGCGATCACGCCGACCAGGGCTACTACGAAGAACGCGAGCGGTCACATTTGTTTTGAATTTCCATGTCTACTCTTATGCCAAAAGGACTACGGCTAACCCTAACCAAGGACTACGGCTAACCCTAACCAAGGACTACGGCTAACCCTAACCAAGGACTACGGCTAACCTATTAAAAGAGTAAGTTGCAAATTGCCGCTTTCCCCAGCTTTTACTTTTATCCCAAAAGAGACATTTCAGAACCCACATATAAAATTTACACTGTCCAACGGGGGGAGCTATTTCTGGGACTTAATTCTATGTTTGTTTACACAGACAAACTATGGTGAATGCGGTAAACTCTACACCACCACATTTCATAACACAGCCCTTATAAAACGGCCATAAAATCATACCATGGAATGCAATGGATTAAAAGGCATTCCCTAAATGCAGTTTGGGTTCATTTGCAGCCTAGCAGGACATAATTTAAATATCTACAAAACTGCAGCGTTTCGAGGTCCCGATCAGCCTTATATTGCAAGTTTAAGAGGTACCGGAAAACAAGTCAGAACGCACACGACGGTCAAGGACATCAGACACGGTGGGACGGAGAGAGAACTGACGCAGTGAAGTTTTAGATATCATATATTTCCGTCACCAAGCTGAGCTCTTGTGCCTAATGTCTCAATCCTAACACGAGTACCAAGCAGCGTCTATCCCAACGGCTAGCTTACCGCAGGTGAGGGCGTCAGGCTTGAGGGACGCGACCAGCTGGCCCTGCAGGGAGCGCGGATAGGAGCAGTTGGTGTCCCTCACCGCCACATTGCTGGACCGCAGCCAGCGCAGCAGCCAGCGCAGGTTACAGTCGCACAGCAGGTATGGCGTCTGGAACTCCCTGGGGTTAGAGGGGGGGGGAATCTGGGATTCAGCTGTGCTCGCTCTGCTCCGGAGGCGGGGTAAAAACGACGACCTCCTCTCCTTTCAGAGGGATGGGGTCGAGACCTGGCACACAATTCCATACTGACACCGGCAGAACAGACATGACAAACGCGACACTGCGCGTTAGTCATCGGTCTTTCTCTGAGGTAAAGAAACCGCAGTGGCGGTTTTACTGGAACAGAGGCCCAGAATCGCTTGATAACAAGCACCACGTTACAACAAGGATGGGGGGGGAGCACTTACAAAACTTTCAGCGAGACAAGGCTGTCGAAGGTTCCCTGTGACAAAGAGGAAAACATGTTCCCCGAAAGATACCTGAAACGAGAAGGAAAGCGGTCACCACTTCATTACGAATTCCAACATGAACAAAGGGAAATCATGGAAGTGTTGGAGTTGACTCCTAAGCCATAATAATTATTCATGCAAACCAGCACACAAACACCCTCTTAACGCATCATTTCCTGTCAGTGGCTGAAATGGATATCCCCCGATGAACATAGGTGTAGGCAGAGTCCATCATCATGTCATTGTGATGTATAAAACGTATGCAAGGGTTTCACCACCATGTGCTGGGCAAATAAAAGGGCAAACGCAACCACGGACCCCGTCGTTGACAGGGGCAGCGATGCAGAAGTCGTCTTCCAACGACAAACAAGCAGGGAAAACTAGCAAGACAGATGACACAGGGTGATGATTGTGTGGCTTGCAGATTATAGACATAGACAAGACAAATTACTTACAGTCTAGCCAGACTTGGGAGACCTTTAAATATATCCCCATTGATGCAGCCAATCCGGTTATTCGACAAGTCTCTGAAAATAAAATAAGAGGTGTGGTCTTGTTAAAAGTCAATCCTCAAACCATTCTGCTGGTTTTCACAACATGTGTGGGACCACTGCACGTAAAAAGTCTCACTTTCTACGGTTAAAATTTCCAATGTTCACAGTTACCCCCAGACAGTCAGCCCCGGTACGACAGTCAATTTCGGCACTTAGGGAAGCTTAGTGAGCTGGTACAACACAACAGGAAGCGGGGACCTAAAGTCAAACAGGAGGTATACGCGAGATGACAGACATATCCACAGGCAACGACCAAGTCATCGCTGAGGTTTGTGGAGGGGCATCTTTTGCGTAGAGATGGTTAAAACCACTGGGAAATTCCACAGTTGGAAACATAACACCTGATCCAGCAGATTCTTTTAAGCTTCAGTCTGTGACCACTAGCGCTTGAACATGAATGTTCGAAGTAAACTGTGCACTTCATTCAACAGGCCAGTAAAAAAAAAAAAAAATACTTTTTAAAAAGGCTGTAAGGTGATATTTGCTACACTCGTTTTCCTAAGCTATGCAAGGAGATGGTGAAAACAAAGAAATAATGGCAAATAACATTTAACAGCAAAATCCGTTATTTATTCTTGAATTACAAAAATTCTGGGAGTTCGGTTGGGGCCAGACGAGGACCCCTGCCACTGGGTGGATGGAATGGGACCAGATATGCAGAACTGTGACCCATCCGAGTACACCCGGGTAACAGCAATGCCAATTTCAACCCCCTCGGTTCAGTCAGGAGACGGGCACTACAAAGAGTCCGAGCCGAAAGCAAAAAGACGAAACGCAGGCCAAAAGGAAAATTAACGACTAGCTGGGGCAGGTCAGGAGTCAACTTCTGACAGCTCCTCACAAGTCCAATTCCAGAAGCCAAAAGGCATTGCGCTATGTTTAAACAATTATGGGCAAACTGCTCTACCATTGGTTTTTTTAAATATATTAATTAAAAACTTAATTCCAAACTTCTTTTTTCTTTTTTTAAACCAACAACTTTTAAATGGTTGAGATGCTTTGGGGTTTTATTCACATCCAAGACAAAGTAACATCTACAGATCTGATTCATTGCGTGATTGTCAAAAACATCATCTACAAAAAGAAACGCCACACAAATAACTCGGCTGCCTTCGGAAAAAACAAACGAAGCTTTGGAAATTTACTTCACTCGCCGACGCGTGGCCTCGAACGCTCCTTAACGCCCCGACGCCCAACTGTGACGGAGGACAGAAACGCTTCTACCCCTTCCCCCCTCCCCCCCTTAAGCAGCAACAGACGCAGCAATTACACCCAAAACACCTTCCCCTCACCTGCCTGGGATGTCAGTGCCACGTCAGACGAGGAGAACGGGGGCGGGGCAAGGCACTAAATGGCAGAGCTGTTGGTTTTAGGCAGCAGCTGGGGAATGTGTTGCGTGAGGCTGTTAGTCGTGCTTAGGGGAATGCCTGGTTTGGCAGGAGCGCTCCGCTTGAGAGGATAATGGCAGGGCGAGGACTTCCTCTGCCGGGGGGGCGCGTCTGCCCCGAGGCCATTGCTCACGGCAGGACAGCCAGGGCAACAGGGAAGGGAAGGGAACGAGACTGACAGCAGCTTAACCTGCCTGTCTGCCACACAAATGGATAAAGCATTAAATCTAACTGCAAGACACCACGATCGTCTGCAAAACAGCTTATTAACACGTGGGTGTGGGTACAGATGAGCCACTCCAGGTCCACAGTAATGTCACAAAACCCGACCCTGACGGAAAAGGGATCTTTCTTAAACGTAGAGAAAACCCTATCCATGCAGGGAGGCTTAGACCCACAGGGGAGGTTTTAGAGGGGAACAGAGGAGGGGTGGGGGAACTAAACACAGAGGTTCTTTGTCAGGAGTCCTGCAACCGAACTGAATTAGATAGGGGAGCGTGTTTTTTCTTGTTTGAGATACCAACTAAAGGCACCACCACTCTCGTTCCAAGGAAGGATTCAAAAACTTTCTTGTGTGCTGGTTGTGAAGGCAAAAAAACTGCCATTTTACAGCACACCCGTCACTGGGCTTTCCGCTGTAACCGCTTCCTCCCTGTCTTTGAATGCTGGGTTTACTGCAAGACCCTGGAGCTAATCAAAAGTTAGAACCTGGACTATATGTAAGCTTTCGTCCTCACCCGACATACCTAAGAAGTTACCATTTTCAGTGAGCTGTGTCATTATTACAAGTCTCTGATCTGGGGAGACATAAACGTATACCAGGACCAACTTCCCATCTCTCCAAAGCAAGGGACCATCTAGGAAGGACCAGGTCATTTCAAACCATTTCAACACACGCCGACGCCTCTCCTCAGGGGCAGATTTTTGGATCTGTAAAGAAAAGGAATCTGGGGTGGTGGAGGGTTGTACTGATAATTGAGCTGCATTGAAACCAATTCCCTACAACTGTAATTACAGAAGCTTTGCAAACGTCCAGCTGCGTTGAACTCCACGAAAGGTTCCCCCTCGTCGCACGGACTGATGACAAAGAGGGAACAGCTGACAAAGCCACGGGGCATCGGATGCCCGCAGGAAATAACCACTGAAGAAGAGACGGCTTTTCAGGATCAGAAGCACCATAACAATGCACGGAGCATACAGACAGAAAACTGCACATTAACGTTAAGCTCTCTCACATGCAAGAGACTGGAAAGTCAGGGTTCAATAAAGGAAGCATGTGACTGCCATTGACCGTGCACTCTGGCCAACAATAACCACGATTTATAGGGGCCCGAGGAACCTCTCTCTCGTGACATTCCTGTCAAATGTAGTGCATTCCTGAGCCCCACAACGGTGTCATTAAGAACTATCTGCAAGTAATCCGTGCTTACCGTCAGGGCCAATAATATAAAGTCTGTCGTTGTCGACGTACAGGCCCGCTAAGGGTTACATTCAACACGAAAGCTTGCACCAAGGGAACAGCTCAATGCTACACCTGATGCATTAAATGGTAATGACTACACTAGCTGAAACGAAGAGGAAACGTACCTCGATTAGCAGGAAAAAAAAACATCGAGTATTAGCTTAGGGTGCCAAAACAAATACGGAATGGCGAAAATGATCTGCCAAAGGGTGCAAGTCATGCAGGGGTTGCCTCGAACCCGGGAGAGAAAGGTGGAGGGCGGCGCACTCACAGTCTTTTCAGGGCCGGCAGACCCAGAAACGCCCCCGGCTCAACGTGGCTTATCATGTTGTTCCGGATGTCCCTGCCAAACAGAAACAAAAAACACAAGTCACAACCTTAGCAAGGCAAAGCCATAACTGAGTGTACACCTCCCTGTCCCAAACTACTTTCATTAAGTGAGCAGTGCAGTCCCAAGTCATTCAGGGGAGGAACGAATCACAAATCAGAGCCTCGTTATTAAATTGGTAGCACAATTAGCGATAAACCTAATCGTTTCGAATGAGCCCGATGGGAGTCGAACGTTGACCTAGGCGAGGCGCGCGCGCGCCCGCGGTCAGTGTCCGGGAGTGATGGAGCGGAAAAGCACCGTTGGGATGTAACACATGGGACCCAACGCGGGGCGAGAGACTGGGTTTCAATGGCATGAGGCTGAAGAACCGGGTGGATACCTGGTTACTTTACCTCGCTGATTAACAGAGAGCTGCAGAGAAGTAAAACGCTGCCTGAGATCTGGGGGGTAAATGGTAATGATCTGGCTTCCATCAAATAAAAATATATAGCATAGATTTTATACATTTTTTGCAGGGTAGTAACAAATATCCAAACTGTGTTCCAAAACTGTAGACAAAGGGCCCGCCACCCTACAAATTTGCTTTGTTGAAGGACACCACTTGCTTTGCATGATAGATGTAAATGACGGCGACATTAAGTTTGAATTAATTTGTCGCCTTGACTCTGGGATAGCAACGATGTCAGGTGAACGAGACACACACAAGCGTAGACGGGAGCCGTTTTACAGACCTCGAACCTGCGATTTTATTTTTGAACGACGCGATGCAAACGCCTCTGCTCGGGGGTTAAACAGAGCAAATCGCTAGACTTCCCCCCCCCATCTGAAATTGACAAATTTGCCAGAACAATCTCGCACATTTGGTTTTCGCCTATATTACGTCATCTTGATTTCATTGAGCGAATGTAAATCAAGTCACGGAACAGAATACTCAAATCTCTTTTCCATTGCAGGTGCTTTCAAAACGCGGGGAGCCTGATAAGAAGCTTTTTATGGAAATGGAACTGGAGATGGTTTTTACAGAAAACTTCTGGATGGGAAGGAGCAAAAATACAGATGTTTCCTACTTGCACGTTAACAGGGCTCTTCTTACCTAGTAAAACAAGCCTGTCCTGAGACATCTGCATTACTTGTATCCTAGAATATTAAATCTAACAGACCAGCAAATAAATATAAAATATATACAGTCCTTTGCAAAAGCCTCAGGCAAAAGTCTTAATGCAGTCTTTGATGTTTATTCTTTGTCTTCTACATTAGAGCGTCAGTAGAGAGAGAGGAGAAAAAAAACAAAACAAAAAAAAACTTCTGCCATTTTGTAAAGACGGAGACCAAAGCACTTTGTAATTGTATAGATTGGGTGCGATTCCTTTTACAGGAGACAAGGCACCAATGCCGTTTCATCTCGGAGCTGCCACAGTTCAGGAAACAATGAGAAATCAATGCCACAGTGTGCACCAACAGGGCCGTCAGAGGGCTCACCCTTACTGTGGCCCTCCCCAAAGCGGCGCTCTATAGTGATATTTCACAGAATGAACCAGTCACGCATTCCTGATTAGAGTCATGTTATTATGAAAGGCCACTCCTTGGGACTTGTTTTCTTGAGGGGGCACCTCAAACAGCGCAGTCCCCTATGCGGTATGGAAAAGTTATGGTGGCGCGGGGGGAGAGGGGCGCACTTCCGTCAAACCGAACCAGGACCCCGACGGTTGCACACTGGTGTCCCCCACCTGAGTGCTTCACTGCGGTTCGTGACGCCAACTCCACTGCAAAGGAGATCGCCCCACCAACACCCCGGGCCTCCGCTGAACTCATTACAATGACAAAGCGAGGCGCCCCATTCGGTGGGGGTGGGGCCACGGTTCGATTCAGAGCAGTGTTACGCTGGGTCCTTCACAGCAGGATGATCAAAGCACCTCACACCACCGCAGGATAACTTAATGTGTTCCGCCCCTCCCTGTTCCTTTCTAACCTGACTGAAGGGAGTGCCATGCGAATACGTTTCATTCAGAAAACGGCATTGTAGGAACTCGCCCTTTTTAAACACGAAGGCACAAACGGAAGCTTTGATGCTCCTGAACCGCGGCGCCGCCCCTCTCGCGTTGTGAATTGTCAAACCTCCAAAACCGTGGCAACGGCCAGAAGAGCAGAGGTCTAGCTTCAGCAGAACGCCCCGCCCCCCGAAGTGGTGAGAGGTGATAAGGGCGTGTGCCGGCCGGAGCGGGTCAACACACCGATTGGACCGTGGACTCCAAATACCCCCCCTCCCCCGCTTCTCGGTGCAAACTCAGAAACGATAAGGAACTGCCGGGCACAGCCAGATCTCCCACGAAACCGCGCACGCACACGTTCGCACTCCCGTCGTTCTGAAACAGTATAAATGTCCTTGAAATTCCACATTAATGCAATGTGTTATTCTAGCCTTCACTGCTGCGGTTATAATATCTGCGTGAAGTAATTTCAGCACCATAAATCAAGTAAATCCACACACACACACACACCAAACTATTTCCTTTAATTCTCCTGGGAAACATAAGGTAAACATTTTCTAAACTCTGCAGCCAGATGTATAACTCCAAAGAAGAAACAATAAGTCCTTTCAGCGGCTTACAAAATCACCTTTACATCTCTATTGCCACAGGGAGCAAGGTGCCTTTACTGAAGGACAGCGAGCTCCTGAAAGCCCCGTCTCTTCTCTGGCAATCCTTCCCAGACAGGACAAAGCTTCCGATTGGTGGAAAGGGACAATATGCGTGTCTGAATACAGAGATCGCCTCCTACTTTATTTTTGGCGCATTCGCTGGTTAACCTACACACTCTGCAGCCCGCACTTTTTCTAACAGCCACACGCCTCACGTTAAGCCACGTGCCGCTTGTCACTTCTCAAGTCAGCTCTGAAAAAGATGTAGCGGACCAACGCAATCAACGGACCTCTCAATTCATACAAAAAAACAAGACAATCAGGACACCGTTACTGCAGGGCCAAGCTGAGCGACTCTCGCCACAAAGACCTAACGTTAAATTGTTTTAGCCCGTAAGATCCCCGCGCTCCATCGCGCGCGTCCCCCCCCCACAGGCACGTCCCCCCCCCACAGAAGGCCGTGGGGAAAGGGGAAATTCTTTCTCTGCACAGACCTTTGGCTGTGGACCGAAAAAAAAAACCTGCCTTGACTCAGGGGCTTGCCGTGACACCCCGAGAGGAAGGAAACTAGCCGGCCAGGCCGGAATTACACACTGCAGATGCCTTCCAATGAATACAACAAAACAATATAAAACATATCCCCAACGGTTCTTAAAAAGAGGTCAGAAGAAGAAGAAAAAATCCAGGGAGACCAATAAGGTGAAGCAAGTGATAAAATGGGGCCATTTTATTTA
This sequence comes from Hiodon tergisus, assembly GCA_025775045.1. NCBI lineage: Eukaryota > Metazoa > Chordata > Actinopteri > Hiodontiformes > Hiodontidae > Hiodon > Hiodon tergisus. Next base: position 11,822 of record JAOVYW010005289.1, read on the forward strand.
GAAAGGGTGGTCTGAGGAAGTACCCAGGCCTTCACGTCACCTGCGCCAGCCCAGCATTGGCCGTCTAACAGCCTTACGGTTCCATGTTACAGATCTGACAGAGTTGAGACTGGAGGCATTTAGAGCCGGGTTGGACACAATCGAAGCCACACTGCCGGCAGCAGTTTGTTGACAGTGTGGTAGCACTTTAGCACAAGCCCAGCAGGACACGCAACTGCCAAGGCAGGCAGGCCGTTCCCAGCAGGCTGGAGAGAGCAAATGACTAGCCTTTAATTACAGTACTGAACAAAGGACACAAAAGGTGAACCATTCTCTGCACCACTGAGCAAGAATCAAGCACAGCAACGTGTACTTCAAATATCGGACAATCCAAGTCTGGAAAATTTTAACTACACTGACACACATATTTGGTGGGGTGGAATCGACCGTCATATGTTCCCAAACCTGGTCATGGAACCCCCCTACCTGTTAACCAATCAACTAGTTATTGCCTTAATCTAGTAATCCAGGAGTGTCTTGGTAATCCCTGACAACTCCGAAACGCTGTGTGTCCAGACTGTGTGTAACGGTAAAACATTCCCG
>JAOVYW010005291.1:0-12402 GCA_025775045.1 Hiodon tergisus
AGATAGAGAGAGAGGTTTTTAATTTTATTTAACCCAACATTTTCTATGGTGGCTCACAGTGGGTTTATGTGAAAGATTGTCATTGTATGATATTAGGTTGATTTAAAAAAGCACAGTGAGGAAGTTGACAGGTCAACTGAGAAAGCTCTTTCCACAATTGAAAATCCTTTGCCTTTTCTCCCATACTGAATATGCGTTGATGTGGTTACTACGGTACAACAGATCTTTGTATGAAGGTATGGCATTTGTGTTCAATGTGTGATCATGGTTGTGTGTGTGCGTGTGTGCGTGTGCGCACAGTTCATTCATTTCACAGTTGATAGAGAAGACATTGTATGTAAAATGCAAGAGCTTGGCATCAAACCCAGACCTGCCAGGATGTCGGTGGTTTCCAATGACTGATTCCTTCCTGTGTTTCCACATTTAGTCATGTGATGCGTAAAGCCCCCCCCCCAATACTGCTGCTACATGCTCAGGGCGTATGTATTTTGCGAGAGCCCTATAGGTGGAGGAGCATGGATGTGCAAACCGTATTAACTCTGACAGTGCACTGTGTTCATGTTCACTGAGCAGAAGGAGGCCTCCCACTGGCCCTCCTTCTCAGCGACTGCCATTTACACGTCTGAGCTTGCCACAACTTCGGAATGCAGGAGCTTTCTAATAACACAAATGTAATGAAGTAATACTGAGGCTTGTGAGGTTGTTGTCTTTGGTTAGAAAGCTATGCTTGTGTGTTTAAACATGCAAAGATCTACTTGGCAACACTGTTCATGCTACAAAAAAGGGCTTGCAATATATTTATTGATTGTATCATATTTCACTGTCCTATGTAAAGCTGTTATGATGAAGATGCAAGGTATCTATGTATGCAGTTCTAGGACCTGAAAACCAGATAATGTTCGATTGTTAATATTAGGCTGCACATTTGGTGATAACAATTGAAATAAATGGCTACAGTGGCTACAGCTGTAATTGTTCACGCAGTGTTTTAGCCTGCTCTGCGATTTCATCGCAATTCTAGCTCTGAAATCACCACAGTGTTACTCAAACGAAACACTTCTGAAACTCTTGAGAAGCTCTTCTGTGGGGGAAATTAACAGTTTGTTATAATGTGTAGACAGTGGAAAAAGATCAACAGTAGTTATTTGTAATAGTGTCAAAGATATATTTGTGTGCGTGTGATATATATTTTTTTTACTTAATAGGCAATACTGTCTGCCTCACACTAAGTTCTGAGCAAGGGAGAACGTGTGTGTGGGTGTGTGGGTGGGTGTATGTGTGTGTGACGCAGGCGTCAATGTACTTTGGTTTATTGCTGTACTCTGTAATTAATTTGCCTATGAGCATCAATAAGGTACTACTGAATATTTCTACTCTAAAGGAAGCTAAACCTTTAATGTGATTGAAAGTTAATTATTATTATTTTTTAACTATTTTCCTTGGTTGCACATATCCTGGTATTATACTCAAGCTCTCCATATGGAAGTGTTTTTGGTAAAATGTTCCCTATGCCATGGCTTTAAATGCGGTCGAATCAGTTCAGACTAAGCCTTACTTCACTTGGAAATGCTTTGAGGAGCTGTATCTATACTGTCTGTAAATTTGTTTTTGATACTTTAATAAAAATGCATACATTTTATCAGTTTGTATGGATCTACTTTGCAGCCCATAATTCTCACAAAAACTATCAGACAGCTGATATGAAGCAAAGGCAAAAATATGATTTATGACACTGAAAACTTATGGTGGGAATTCTGGAAATTACAAAAAGCTCTTCATTTTGTCTTGATTCTAGGTCTGAACATCTCAAAGGACATTGGTCTGTACATGCAGGCTGTTGAACTAAGTGCTCAATATTTATATACGGGGAAATTCAGTCAATGGATGATCAAAGTCATATTTGGGAATACTTTTATACTTTTATATGTATAAGAACCTGATGTTGTGTTAACTTGTTGTCATGCATTAAATATCTTCAATATTATTTTATAAAATATGTTTTTTACTGTTAGAAACATGCTCGGTGACGTTGTGTTAACAGCTTATTATCTTTTAGTTGCTTAGCAGACACTTTAATCCAAAGTGACTTGCACAGCTTAAGGGATCAACAGCTGAGGTGGGACTTGAACTGGCAACCAGTTACAAGCCTGTTACATTAACCACTACACCACCATCTGCCCAACTGTCTGAAAGGGCCCAGAAGTAAATAGTAAACTGGTCTGTCCAATAGGACATGTTTGTTGGGGTTTTCTTTGCAGAAATATTAGTTTTACGTTAGATGTAATTGACAATGGGCACTGTACCTTTAAGTTCTAGATTATGTCAGATTCCTACTGCTCCTCCAATAAGTTTCTCAACATGAAGCCAGTAGTATGCAACCATGATGTTAGGTGAGAAACAGCAAGCACTGCATTTCCTCAGGCTCTTCTACACATTTGAAAAAGCAGCAACAAGCCATCATACTGCACCCAAAACAGACCTTTAATATTGATTCCTTAGTGTTTAATTTTACTCAATTTCGCATGGTTTACCTCTGTACCTTTAAGTGTTGTAGACATGCAGAGCAAAGAACTTACAGGCTTTTGGTGTCCACATTTTGAGATGCAAAGGAAAAAAACTGCAACTAGGATGGGTTTAGGAAACAGGAATGAACGTTACATCATGTAAGGTACACTCAGTGTACTGGAGATTTTGCTAGTATGAAATTATAGTATTTGACTGTGTTTTATCTGGAATTATCTCCTGAATAATGCAACTCAACCTTTCATGTAACTAATGTTATGCAAGTGTTCCTGGTAATTTATACAGTAAAAAAAAAAAAAAAAAACACTAGCAGTGTGCAACACAGAATTCTTGAGTGAACTATTTTTGCTTCATCTCACTGGCGCAAACTGACACTCATGGGGGGATGTAACGACTTCCCATTACATTGCGGCCAGCCGAAAGTGGTGCAATCTGTAGCGGATCTTCTGTTTCAGGGAAGCATGATAAAAGAAATCGTTTTAGTTGCATGTTAAGTAAAATGAGGCCAAAAATAACTTTATTTAAAAGAGCCATTCAGACACAACAGCATGATGTGACATAAAAATGTTGCTTTAAATTTAGCTTGGGAACTACTTAAATTAGCTGGGAATCTAGTATTAGTCAAGACTGTCCATATGGCCTTCAAGCTTAAGAAGGGTGTTATTATGTGTCTGTCTCAGCTGCGGCCCAATACGTGGTAACATGGAAAGGGTGAACACTGTTATTCTTGAAATGCACAATTGTGAAATCCTGTGTTTTTGGGTGGTATAAATGCTCGGTGCTGTCTTTCACAGTCCGATATCTCTAAATCTCACAATTCCTCCATTTAAATCTTCTTGCCAGCACATCTATTAGGCCACAACTTCTTTTATAAGGGACCGTTGCTCGTTTGTTACCATAATTGTAACAGAAATTGAGTACCAGGAAGTGATGCTCAATCCCGGAAAAATCTCTTTTCTTTTTTTTTCTTTTCTACTGCCCCAAAGAAGATATGTTCCCATCAGTGTAATGTGAAACGCATGTTACACATATAGGTACATGAAATTGTAATTTACCTCAAAAGCTTCAAACACTGCAAAAGTGGTAAGCTATTGAGGTTACGTAAAAAATAAACATAAATCAAATCCACTGCAAATCAGTCAGCAATGATTTGGAGATCGTATTCGTTGACCAGCCCAGCTGACATTTAAAAAATTACATTTACACGTTCACAATGACGTCTAATGATACATTGCTTTAAATAATTATGACAGAAAAACAGGTTGTGGTTGTCTCCCTAGATAATTGTTAAATAAGCGTCAGAAGTTGAGCCGCAGACTGTGAAACATGCGGAAACCTTGTTCTCTTGGCATTAAGCTGATAGGGATCAGACCATCCTAGTAAGCCAGTGATAATGATTGCAACACAACTTTATGGAACCTGATGTAGGGGAATGGGTTTGCTAGAAACAGTGACGTCACTCCCAGGAATCAAACACAAGAGTGCGGCTGGTTCCTTCAGCTGGGATTTCGGTCTTTAGCCTAAAAAGCTAATTGTTTCCGTTCAAAGCATTATTGCAGAGTGAAGTAGGCGATTAAGTGTGATTCCGAGTTAAGGAGTTATCTACCTTGGAGGTGATTTAAAGGGTTTCCTCATATTTTAAGTCAATAAATTAACGTAAATTTTCAAAAAATAATATATTGTCCTAGGACACAATTAATACCTTTAATTTTAGTTTGTTTTAATCAGTATAGCCAAACTTATAATAGAATAAAAAGACAACACAATCGGTAAACACAGACATTTATTTACACATAAATTTGATATAGTTATAAAAAGATGGTAGAACAAGAAATATACTGTAGTTTGCTCAAACACTAGTGGAGTCTTAAATGATACTGTGTTGCTAAGCTCAGTCTGTCCGTATAGTTTTGAGGATGATTCTGGAATCTCCAGTTGCTCTTCTGCTGGGGCCTTTGTGGAACGGCTTGTCCTAACTTCTCCCCAGCCCAAGGGAGAATTATCTTCTGATGTCAGAAGGAGAGCAAAAGGAACGACAAAGCAAAGCTAAAGAGAGCAAGATTGCCGACCTCTCATTCGTGCTGGGGAATTTATCCATTTACCCACCTGTGTTGACTGCATCTGTTAGGCAGGACGCTCCCCCCAGATTTAAAACTGTCTGTCAGTTTGAGTTGATGTCACCTGTGAATGACAGTCTCAGAGGGGTCGAGGTCCCTGGTTCCTGAAGAGGGGCTGAAAGGCTTGACACAACCCCCCCAGCCTGACCATGCTCTGGTCTGCCATAGTTTCATATGTCTTCCCAAAAAATTCTGATGCTGGAGGTAGTTCCTTGTGTGTAGTGGTTTAAGGAGGTCCCGACTCGACCCCCAGCTTACCTGTTGTAATTTAACATTTGTTTTCATTACGGTTCTGTGCCTGTTATTCAAAACCAATTCCTATTGGTTGCCTGAGGATGCTGGCTGCTGGTTTTTAGGTCAGAAAGCTAATGGTCTCGCTTGCTAGAGGTAATATGCCATTAAGTCATTAGCCATAGCAAAATAGTAAACATATATAAGGACAATTATTGACTTGTGTGCAATTGTGCAATTATAGAGTGCAGCCACTTTATTGTTTTCTTAACGGCCAATTGAAATTACACCCAAACTGTAGCGTGACTAGACATTATAGCCGAAATTTGAATTAAAAGTGTTCTTGGATACCACTTCACGGGCAAGCAGATGTATGTGTAACAAGCAGGGTGTGCTGTTTCCAGCAGGACAAGCAGTTTAGCCGTTCTAACAGCCTCATAATGGACCTTTCACAATGCAGGCTATTTTAACGTACCTGGTGTATTTCTGTATTTCTGCTGTACTGTAGGCTACGTGAAAATGCAAACGAACCCTTGTCAGGAAGCAGTAGCTCTTGGGTCATGAGAACCCCACAGGTTCCAGCAGGAAGATGCTCAAGTAGAAGGAAGATGCTCAAGTAGCAGGAAGATGCTGAAGCAGCAGGAAGATGCTGAAGCAGCAGGAAGATTCTCAAGTAGAAGGAAGATGCTCGAGTAGAAGGAAGATGCTCGAGTAGAAGGAAGATGCTGAAGCAGCAGGAAGATGCTGAAGCAGCAGGAAGATTCTCAAGCAGAAGGAAGATGCTCAAGCAGAAGGAAGATGCTGAAGCAGAAGGAAGATGCTCAAGTAGAAGGAAGATGCTGAAGCAGCAGGAAGATGCTGAAGCAGCAGGAAGATTCTCAAGCAGAAGGAAGATGCTGAAGCAGAAGGAAGATGCTCAAGTAGAAGGAAGATGCTGAAGCAGCAGGAAGATTCTCAAGCAGAAGGAAGATGCTCAAGTAGAAGGAAGATGCTGAAGCAGCAGGAAGATGCTGAAGCAGCAGGAAGATTCTCAAGCAGAAGGAAGATTCTCAAGCAGAAGGAAGATGCTCAAGCAGAAGGAAGATGCTCAAACATTTACAAACTTGGCAGATCAAATACTGAAAAGGAACGTAGATGCTTTGAAGCTGTGCCAAAGTGTATAATAAATAATATGCACATGTATGCAAGGCCCAGGAAAATCTAATCTTTTTCTGGGGTTTGCATGCACCGAAGCAGAATAGAATAGGCATTGGCTGTAGGATAGGCAGGGGCTCCTTGCACTCAAGCAAGAGAGCATCTCACAAGGCTTTCTGGTATAACTAGAAGATATATAAAGTCCAGAAAACTGCCAAAAGAAAGAAAGCTCTCTTTGACTTCAGAGACTTCAAGATCTTATTTAAGACGTATTGCCAAAATACATCTTCGATGAACGATACTGTTAATATTATTCTTTTTCTTTAAAACGAATCTAATTACTAACCACTATATTGCCTATCAGTTGGCAAGCTTAGATTTTTAGAGATGTCGATTGGGTGTTGGTTGTTTATTCCATTTATGACTGTGTGATTGGGTCTTGGTGTAATATAACCTTGTAAGATAAACGTCCCAGGAAGCAGTCTGAAAGCTTCGACGGCAATTAAGAGATTAGTACTAAGCCAAATTTTATTTATACGTAAATATACCTTTTTATTATTACCGTTCACGTGTGTACTTGTCATATATTAGTCATAGTATGGCCACTAGAGGGTAGCAGAACATAAAAGTATGGACAAGATAATCCATGTGAGAATTTTATCGACAGGAGATTTATGGAAGATCTTTTCTTGTAAAAATGTATTTGACAATCAAAAATATCGATAAAGCGTGAAAATTTTAAATTGCTTCACAAAACGATAATAAAACAGCGACTTGGATGTGGTATATTTAAACAGATGTGAAGAACAGATAGTTTGTAGCAATGATACCGGTTGTTTGTAGGTTGTTTAATTATTGGTTTCATATTTGTTGTACGAATAAGCCTTCCATAACCCTCTAACATATTTTTCCGAGGACAGCCAGTAAAAAGGGACTCTTCAAATTGTCAAGTTGCTTGCGTGCTCTCAAAGTTCTTCGATAAGTCAAAATGTGAAGAGAAAAATGGAAGAGAAAATGTGAAGTGCTTGTGCGGAAGTCAATGTTTTATCGTTGCCTGTTTGTAGAAGTAAAATACACCAGAGCGTATTGCCACTGCGGTTAACAAGTTTGGTCACAAACCAACACAGAGCACATGGTGACTATTTTGAAACTTCGGATCATTACAAATGCTATTGATGTGGTGTTTGCTACTGCATTGCAAGTCCTTATAGTCCCTCTGTGGGACCATGGTGGGACACTCTTCTACTGGGCTGCATTAACCAAAGGTTACAAACCAAAACATGTATCCATTCAAAGAGGAAGCAAGCTGTTCCCAGAGAGAAGCTGATGGCCCTTGCTATTTCAAGGCTATCTGCATGAAGGGATTGCAGTCCAACTATGCAGAATTTACATAGGTTGCAATAGGCAACACAATATCATTTGTGTGCCTCACGAGTGGCTCAGTCGCTAAAGGTGTTAGCCCGGGCGTCAACTGACCCCGATAAATTGGAGTTCACTGGTTCTAATCCAGCTCGTGTCATCTGTTAATTGTGACCAGGGGAGAAAAGCAGCCATGCCCAGTTGGCAGAGTGCAGCCTGGGTTGGGCAGGATAAATCGACAGGGTTTCTCTTGGCCAATTACTAATGAGCGCCTCCTATTGGTAGGCTTACAGTAACATCTAGAGGGATGTTCATTTTCCTGATCATGATGAACTGAATAATGAATGATCATTTTTAAAGTGACACAGTGATATGAATACATTAAACATTTACAATATAGAAAATGTGCAAACTGTATGTTCTTCTTGTATCTTTTTTTTCCCAGACCAAACTTTGCCACCCAGTTTTTCTCCCTGTAAGGCTAACATTATTAGCATTATTATCATTATTTTACTTAAAACCATGGTTCTACTATTCTGTATTTTTGTATGTGTTGTAGACTTTTGCGCTCCTTTTCGAATTCTCTGAAATTGTGTTTCCTCTTTAACTTGCTGTCACTCTGGATAAGAGGGTCTACTGAATGAAAAAAAATGCACAGTACACAGTGCTGAGCCTTGTGACTGCAGAAATTATCGCATTCATTCTGTGAAAGGTGAAGTCTCCACACCACTAAAGCAGTCAAATGACTGCATGCTTAAGCTGAAAGTAACCCTTGTAGACTATGCAAACGCAAATGTGCAGATAGCTGATATTGGGTTGTCTTATGTGCATACTATTTAATTCATCCAATAATTAAAACTACTCAATGTCAAAGTGACAATTCTTGTGTTTAATTTGTTATTACATTCTGTGTGCAATCACCAAAACACACATACTTCACAAAAGAGAAAACATATAATTGGCAATAACTCCATAGTATTTTTTTCTGTTTGTCCCTTTAAACTTTCAACTGTGTAACGAAGCTGATACAAAAAGGTGAGACAAAAAATGTAATTTATGCCAAATCTCATTTAATGAACCATATTCTTTCTCTCAAACAGATTCATTAATACATTCATTTGACCAAAAAATGAAAGACAAAGAACTAATACAATTTTTATTTTATTTAAATCTGAGTGCTACTGCAAATACTTTTTGGATAAATACGACTATATGAAGATTTACTGACAACAAAGTAACGGAGAGCACCTTGAGAAACCGTAATTATTTCTCAAAAAGTATTGCGATATCCTACTGATCCCATTCACCCTGCTTCATTCACATTTACATCCGTAGTTTTACCTCAAGCACAAGACTGTACATGAACATAAGGCAACCAAGCCTCAGCAAACATCTTTACAAAAAAAAATGGAAGTCACACCTTTTCGGTTTCATAACGTGCCTTTTTCCTCACACTAGACACGACAATGATGCAGAGGCTAACTTGTTGGTTGGCTTCCTATAGCATGTGGATGTGATCCGAGGGGTGCAAGCTCCGCCTGGGGGGGGGGACTGCAGCTTAACTGGGTAGACAGCTTGGAAGGCAGCCAGCGACATCAAGCCTTGGTCTGGACATCAGGTTGACGGAGCAGTGAAGGATCGGACAATGAGGCTCATGGGCCTTGAGGCTCTCCATCAGATATCTTTGTTCCTCCAAGAGCATCTGCACCTCCTTCCTCAATAGGACGTTTGACTGCTCCAAAAATTTGTACTCCTGCAAGGGGTGCACGGGCAGGCTAGAGTCAGAAACCAACCACCTTAATTTGCTCATTTTCATCAAACAGAAGAAAGCTGGTTACACCAGTCCATGTTGTATATTGGATTGGAAAGAAGCTCCATTTAACACCTTGGATGCTCTGATTATGATTCAATGCACAAGTTAAAAACCCCTTTAAGATGATAATAGTTATCAGGATTATTAATCTGGTAAATCCACAACAATCCGTAAAACTGCACCAATGCTTGAACCCGAATGAGTTGCCGATGAGAACCGAGATTTGTTGATATACCTCGTGGAGTTCGTCAGCTTTCTGCGTCTGTTTTTTGCGACTCCTCTGCGCTGCCACTCTGTTTTTCTCTCTTCGTTTTAGCTTTTTCTCGTCGTCCTCGGAGCTCTACATTAAACCAGATCCACACCGTCAAAATACTACGCTAACATATAGTGTAAACAAAAAAAGCAGGTGGCAAAAATAAAGTGTCACTTTTAGAAAGAAAGGGAAAACGAATTCAAATTTAAGTTGATTCAATTTAAGTTTAACTTGATATTTTTGTCAATATTTCAGACAGGTATTAGTAAAAGCAAATAACGGCTACGTATGTTACCCCCTTTAATTATTTATATGAATTAAACAGTTGGTTGAAATATTGAGACTTCTTTTCTTTTTTTTAACCGCTTTCCTTCTTTCGTCACCAGTAATTCATAAAGTGTCTGCAGCACCGAGGTCGCTGAGATATTTAGCTTTATTGCAGTTCCATCATTATTAGTGGAATATTAATGTAATTCTATAAATACACATAAATATACACAGTGCATATACAATTACCTCGCATCTTTGAAGCACGTGCAGATTGTTGACATTTATGTGCAAAAAATCGCTTGAAAGCCTAACGTCCGACATTGCTGTCATGAAAATGAAGCTATTGCATTAACCGACCCCACAGCTTGTTTAGCAAAACTTGCCATCTAAAATAGGTATCCCCAAGACGAGCAAACTTAAATGAAGACTCGTTTCTGCAGCCGCTGTGATGCAATCAGGTCCCTATCCCAAGTTTCACTTTATCTAGTGCAATGACCGCTTTCTTGAAAAGGCTCTTCAAAGTTCCTTTAAGTCACGTGTGCCACGTATGTAGGCAGTGGTTGGATAGTGTAAACAAAACAGTTGGCCATTCTTATGGGTTTTAACGCCATGTAGGCTATTACCTGCGGCGCACAGATCAGGGTTGCTTTCGTTTTAGTTCTTTACGAACGACTGGTTAAAATTTCTCTTTCACTTGAAATCAAATTTAAGACAACAAGCAATGGTATTTTCATTTCAATTAAATTCAATAAATCCCAATTGATACTTAAATACAACAACAAAGGGACACACACTCACCTGCTCCACAGCGCATTATGTGTTATACTGTTTGTCCCTCAGGTTATGGCAGGAGGCAACATCGCTTGCTGCCACCACAACACAAATACGACCTAAGGGAGGTTTTTTCTTTCTTTCTTTTCAATGCAGTTTTGAAACCCCTAGATAGTAGTAGGAGCGCATCCTTTCTTCTCTGGGTAGCCAATTCTGTGGCTGTGCTGATTAGGTTTCTACCATGTCAGTGTTTTCAGTGGGGTTTTTTGTCAGTAATCATAGTCACATAATCTGCCAGTGTCTTCTTTATGTAGGGCACAATACCATTCCAGTTTATGTCCCGTTTTTGTAATATTAATCCAATAGTTGATAGATCTTTCTTTTTTGTTGTTGTTAATTTGGTGATTATATGACTTTCCCTGCCGTCTGACATTGGTGGTATCAGTAATCGATATTTCTCTGGGCCCCCTTCCTATGTTCAGTTCATGGCATTAAAGGGCTTTTTAATGGTGTCAGTTGGATGAACCAGTCATGTTGGGATCCCCTTCTATGCTTATGAAGTCTGGTTCCTCGCCAGTCCGAGAATTTAGGTCCCCACAGATCAACACACTTCCCTTTGCCTGGAAGTATCCTTAAATGGTCGGGAAGATATCTTCCATTAATTGAGGACAGGACTGGGGGATTATAAACTGCACACAGGAAAATATTTTGCATTGTGGCCACATTTCTTTCAAAGCCTTCGTCATCAGTTGAAATAGCATGTTTTTGATTGATTTGAACCATATCAGCATTCTGCATGAGTCTCTACCCTAAGTCATTCCTTATAATTTGGTGGATGCAGACAACCAGTGGAAGTTCCAATAGAATTAGAAAATCTTTTGTCTTTTATGAACTCAGGGTTTCTACTCTTGAGTCTCTGAGGAGGGGGAGGTTTTCTCTCCGAGTTGAATTTTCTTTCTGAGTAAAACTAGCTGCCTGGAAGCCTGCTTGAAATTCTCCGAGTTTGCCCTGCACGATCGTCCTCTTTTTTCAGTAAAAAAATTGTCATCATGGTTCTCAAAGGTCTGATTTAGATTTTCCCACACATCACAGATTCTCTCATTATTAACAGAGGGCTAGTGGTGGATAACTGCTTTGTGCCAGGCACTAGGGTGTTCAGAGTAGAAGATGAGGTTACTGACCTCTGCAAAACGTGCCTCTAGTGTCACTAAAAGAAGCTTTTGCTTAAACGGCTTACAGTATCATTTTTCATGGGTTACGGGATCGGGTTACAGTCACTATAGAGCAATGACTAAGTCGATATGCACGCCTAGAAGTCTGACGACTTCCTATTACTTTCAATGGCATACCTTGTGTCGCTAATCTACCACTAAAATGTATACCTCCTCGTCGCCATTATGTGTCGTCTGCACAAAGAACATGTGCTGTATTCACGTTATGAAACATGTGACAAGAATGGGAGCAAATCAGCTCTGACGATAGATATTTCTTCCAACCAATGACAGAAGAACATGGGATCACTTCTTCCAAATAATGTCAGCGCATCATGGAAGCGAAAACAATGCTTGCCGTCATCTCCAGGACGTATACAGTACTGTGCAAAAGTCTTAGACACCCCAGCTTTTTCAACACAAATGTAGTCTTTCAGGTTTATTTTGTCTTCGGCATTAGTGGGTCATCCAAATATTCATTTTCTCAAAGAACAAGGAATTCTGCACAGATGGTATGGTCTCCACAGAGCACTGATCTCAACATTAGAACAACAAAAGTTGCACAGGAACAACGCAGGCTCTGTCACCTGAAATACACTATATGGACAAAAGTACTGGGCCACACCTCTTAATCATTGAATAAAGGTGTTTCATTCAGTCCCATTGCCACAGGTGTATAAAATCAAGCACCTAGCCATGCAGTCTGCCTTTACAAACATT
>JAOVYW010005293.1:0-20431 GCA_025775045.1 Hiodon tergisus
GATGGAAAACCTTCTGGATGGGGTGGGGGTGGGATGGGGGAGGGGGGGCTCCACGACCAGAACAGGGAACCCCTGATATAATAGGAGGGGGGTATTTTTGGACAATAGCATTTTCTATTCTATAGATATTTTGCAGTTATCTGAAAATGTATTAGTATTTTTTTAGGTATTAGTATTTGTATTGTTACAAACAATCTTAAATATAGTAAATGAGAGTATATGAGATTATAATGTCAAAATGCAATGTTTTCAACTCCCAAGCAAAGAATTACCGTACAACCAAACACTGTCCTTCAATCAACAGACTTTAACCTGAGATCTTGCCAGACTGAAATGGGCACATCCAAATCGAGAATTATGACTTGGATGAAAATTTCAGTTTTGAGAGTGCTCTGCGATTTCTACAGGGACCTCATTTCCCCACACATCTAAGCCCAAGTTCTGTTAGGTTGTCTGGGCTATTGCCATTTGCACACATAGGCAGACTTTCCTGTTCATTTATCAATCTCAGATATTTCCCATGGCCCAGGGAAAGGAAGTGCACAAAACAGGAGTTTTACCCATTTTACACACCATAATTACCTAGATTGTCTGAAAAGACGCCATATCTGCGTTTGCCCCAAGGCTGATCTCAACCAGACTCATTTTACAAGATCAGCTGTCTGCTGAAGGTTTTAATCCTCCAAAATCCTTTATTAAAAAATCTGTACAGAACAATGAATAAAATGTTCTATGCTGGGGCATATTCATAATCACATTGAAAATGGAATTGAAGTTAAAAATCTTCTTGTTTTTTTTGCACATGATACATCCGTTTCGCAATAACACAGTTTCAGCTTTTGCCATGCTTAATGAAAAATACCTGAAGTGAGACAAAATGCACATTATTGCTATTGTTTTCCTATCCGTATGATTTTGCATTTGCATTTTGTCATTACGATCTGCACCTTCAGCGTGTTTTCTGGGGGAAATGAAAGTATATTAATTCCACTGACAGAAAAATATATTCTTATTGATTTTGACAGATAATTTACGTCAGTTTTAGGTATGCTATGCCAATGATATCTGACATGTAGGTATGCTATGCCAATGATATCTGACAGATATCTTTGTCTCGGGCGACCTCATATTTGCTGCATAAAGTTACGTAAGCTGGTAAAACTATATTCAGAGGCCATTATAACTACTCACAATTAAAAACGAAAACAAACCTGTATAGGGAACCGCTTTGAAGGATCTTTTGCTTTTATGTCACGGGGTAGATTTGGGGAACACTCTGTTTGAATGTTTAATATTTTTAACTAAAAGGTTTCGTAAGTGTCGAAGCGGTAGTCCGACTCACAAACGTGGCATTACAATAAAGCTGGAAGGACTTTTCAGTGCAGTTTCAGTGAACCAGAGGGCTGTACGTTGAGGAATATCACAGAGTATTCAGAGTGTGTGTTCCTGAGGCTGTTATCTTCAGCGGTGAAGATGATTCAAAACTTCTGTTTAAATAAAAGCACAATTATTCCGGGATAATGTACCGTGGAAAAATATTACCATTCCTGAAATTGACCTACGGTGTGTAAACATAACAATGATTACTTAGATTAAAAAGTGCAGACAACAAAACATCCCTTCATCAAGGCCTCCTGATATAACGGGATTGCTTAGGTGTGAAATTATAATGACAAAATGAGAACTGAATCACCTTTTAGTTTTTCCTGGAATATCAACAGAGTGTCTGCGCTCCAAGCCATTCGTTTTCTCCTGTTCTTTTAGGCTCCGGGGCCGGGAGGAGCTTTGTGGACCTGAAGTTTGTGCTGGAGCCCGAGGACACAGTCACAGTGAGGGGGGGCGTTCTGTGGCTGGACTGTGTGGCTCAGTCGGACCAGGGTACCCCCGTTGTCGCCTGGAAAAAGGACGGGTTGCTCCTGAGCGCAGTGGCGGACGAGAGGAGACAGCAGTTGGGAAACGGCTCCCTGGTCATCCAGACTATAGTCCACTCTCGGAGCCACAGGCCCGATGAGGGCGCTTATCAGTGCCTGGCTTCCTTGGAGGGCATAGGCGCCATTCTCAGCAGGGCAGCCAGGGTCACGGTCTCCGGTTAGTGGAATTTTTTCCTTTTCTTAAACCTACAATGTTAATACATGCATGTGTCGTTTGTTTTTGCCATCTTCTGTGGAATTGTGATCTTTTTATGTCCATTCTTAAAAGGTTTTTTCTTTCTCTTGGATAGATTATGTGACCCTTCCCTACATGTGTACAATGCTAAAAGATATTCAGTGTTAGATATCTGATGCAAGGACTGGCAATGTCATGATCTGTATGACATTAAGCTTTTTTGAAACATTTTATTTTCTTGGTCTGAGATTTCAGTTAAGCCTCTGCTTTTCAGCTAAATTTCTTACTCTTCACTCAGGGACATGTTCTATTCTCAAAGTCTCAAATTCTAGTACAGATCCACAAAAACACTTAAGTCTTCGTCTAGACTTTGTTAGTGTTTATTTTTACCTCAGAGTTATCTCTAACAGCTCAGCTTTCCGACTTTCTCCTCTCAAAGAGATGGCCTTGGCCGTACAGGAGCAGTTTCTTTAGGTGCCACGAGGCCTTTCAAAGCACCCTGGTTGGGTTTTGAAGCAGATTCACAGCCTTTTGTGAGCCCACACCATCTCCTCGGCCTGATTCAGGCGGGACCTCTGTGCTGATTGTAGACACATTGTGAAAGGGATTGACTGAATCATTCAGTGCACCCCTTGGTATCAAAGCCATCCTTCAAGCCATCCTGTATAAGGGTATACAGAACCATTGGAAATAAAATCATTTTATTCTATTTCATTTCAAGAAAAAGAGAGCTCTGTCTTTGGTTGTAAATTATTCTGCCCTGACAGCTCCCTGTGAACTGGTATTAGATTTTTTTTTTTTTTTACGTATTTCATTCAAATGAAAGTTTCTATTTAATTATCGTACAATGTACAAATTATGTTTGGACTGTAAAGATAAGTCAATGTGCTGTCTGGACTAATAATGTTTGCGCATGTTGAGCATACGATATCCAAACAAATATAATACATTCTTACTTTCTATTATCCTTTTTGCATTATAACATAAAATTGCGGAGATGAGTAAATAAATGCCCATGGTGCATTGTTTTGTAGTTTTAATTCCACATTGACAGTATGTGCCACTGCCCCATTGGATAACAGGCCCTCACTTTTTACTGCACTCATCCTGGGCTCATTGTTTAAATGTTAAAATGAGTTTTAAATCATGTTAATGCTAGATATTTTTACAAACATAAATGTCTTTAGTGACAGGATACTGTACTTGATATTATACAACACATCAAGTGATTGAATATGCTCTGTAAAGGCAGGCGGCAATGCTAAGACATCCCGGGACTCCAAAAGGCCACTGTTACTGACCCATGGCATATCCAGCGTTTGAGCTGCTTGTCAATCTCCAGTTTGTAACGCAGAGCTTAACCCACCTCACAGAGAGCCATGCAGTTTGGTTGTCAGAAAGGTAATTACAGCGGAAATGGCTTCCAAGAGGACCTTAAGATCAGCCTCTTTGGATTTAAGGCCCGGCTCGGTACAGCTTCATGGTCTGGGTGTACTCCCCTTCACCGGGCCACCGCTCAACCGAATCTGGACCAGTAAGGGCTTCTGCTTTTCCTTCACGCACTACGGGTATTGGGAAGTCTGTAAGCACTTTCAAATCTGTGTGTTTTAGCCTGTTTTATTTTCCTTGTCGCTTCTGTTCTTAGCTTATTTCACAATTAAAAAAACAAAAACAGACTTGATTTTACTTTACTTTCGCTGAATTATATTCTCTATCGATGAGGATATTTTTCCTGGATACAAGGAGTTTTGTAATACACCAGAATTCATCTGGCCGTGGAGTTATTAGAAACCGGAGCCCTGTTTCCCATTTTATATTTTATTTCACACCATAACGCGTTTCTTAAAAAGAAAAATAACACTATGATTTGAACAGTTAAACAGCACAGTATAAACAAATTACAAATACAGATACCAATTACAAATACATATCCCAATTACAAATACAATCAGATTGAGAGTAATTCAGTCTCTCTACTTTTCTCACCCCCCTCTTCCTCTTTTCCTGCGTCTTTTTTTCCCTCTGTTTCTGTGAAGGCGCCTTCCTCTGCGCCCAAACTCTGGTGCCTTACGCAGGCGATGTTGGCATGCACACCTGCACAGCCCTGCTAGCTAAATGTGTGCCTTCACATTGTCTTTAGACGGCCGTTTCCCCGCCACCCGGGCCTACGACCTGCCACAGCCACATTGCAAATTAGCTGATTAATTTCAAAATTCAGCGCCCGCTTGCAAGTGCTCAAATGATACAGCGAGGTCAGCGTGAGTGACAGCTTGTCATTTTTCGGCTGTCTTTCATGTTCGAGTGCAACAAAAGCCCACACTGGCTACCCTGTCTCTTCAGATTGTCTACTGCAGGACTGGTACAGTCTCTTTGAAGTTGGCTTTTGAAAGACAGCGTTCCTCAACTAAAACATTCTACTCAGACCCTGTTAATATTGTAGGGATTTTAGTATGACATGGTATTTTTTCTCGTTGGGAAAATTTCGAATGTTGGGGTGTTTAAAAGAATGAATTCGTTACAGGAAACAGGAAATACTGAACAAGAGTAATGCCCAGGAATCCTTTAGTAGGTGAGCCATGTCTGACTGACCATGACATTTTGTTAAAAGAACCGCAAACAATGGCTGACAAACAGTAGTTGTCTATAATAAAACAAACTGCGAGACAAATCATTTCTGATTGTCATTCCGTTTTTGTCATAATTGGTCTGGTATATGACAGATCTATGCTGTGATATTTTTCTCTAAACCCTTTGAGTCTCTAAACCCAATAATGGTGATGAAATATTTGATTGTAACTGACTGGTAATATACTGGTAACTGACTGGTAATATACTGGTAACTGACTGGTAATAGACTCCCTGGTTGCGTGTTATTACATTAATGATTTGTTTTGGTCTTAGTTAGTGTCAGCACTGGCCACAGTTATGTGGCACTGCGTGGGAGGCTCTGGTTGGAGTGCCTGCAGAACTGTAAGGAGAATACTGTATACTGATGGGACCAGGTCAGTATAGCAGTCAGAGGTTATTCATGAGTATACATGTATTCTCCACAAAGAAAATAAAAAACGATTCTGGGGCAATAAAACCAGGAATAAACAAAAAGGAAGAACATTATTATTGCCTTGGCTGCTGTCAGCTCCAATGGTCACCCAGGGACTGGCCCACAGAAAGGAACAGGTTAGGAGGTCTCAGTAAGGAGGTGACACTCCTCTGTTATGAGGCCCGGCCTGCCTGAGAGATGTTCAGAAGCAGCCCAGTTTATTCACTGGCTGCACTGACCTCAGGTAGTCTGTGGCCCAAGGCCCTGTATAGGTGGGTGTCTGTTGGACAGGATCCCTGCTCCGCCCTCTCTCCACGGTGCTGAGTATTGGACGGAGGGTCTCGTACACACGAAGCCCCGTCTCTGCTTGCCTCCTGCTCAGCTGCTCGAGAATCTCCAGACACCACAGAAAGCAGAGGTTATCGCACTGAATTGGGGTGGGGGGGCGTGGCGCGTAACCTTCATTTAATTACAATATCTGTCATAGACTGCACTGCGGCGGAGACTTGTCCGTGCGTTCAAACGAGCTCTCTAATTACTGTCATATTGGTTTTGTGAAAGCCATGAAATCAACCCGCAGTTTCCATTTTCAGGAACACCAAAGCATCTACAGAACTGCAGGAGCACATCAAATGTCCCTGACTGATTAAATGAAAAAATAAAATAGTAGCCTATTAGAAGATGGGACCAAATATGTGCTTTTCAGACCATTTAAAAATGATTTCCATTTAAAGAACCTTATCCCTGAACTTATTAATTCTGCCATAAATTTTGATTTTAGGGGATTTTCTTCATTCTATAGAAATAACGTGGCATCTGCACTTATAAAACAGATTGGGCGATTCTCCATTGGACACTGGAGATTCTGAACAGCTTTTTATTGTTTGCAGACGGATATTCCAGCAGAGCTGAAAGACCCACAATTCCAATTAAATGTTTTTAATATGGTGTTCTACCAACAGCTCAGAGACCCACAATGTTAATTAAATGAATGAATCTCCAAATGGAAAAATAAGGCAAATATGTGCAACAGCTAAATTCATAGTACCGTCAATATGTTTTATGGGGCACGGAATGCAAATAAGAAGGTCTCATATGATCCAATCACCCTCGAGCCACCCGTCGCGTTACACACACACATCCCTTCCCAAGGCTGCTGGTGTTCTGGAAGCCTGAAAGAGTCTCTGGTTAGCGAAGAGCTAAGAGCTAAGTGAAATCTATGATTTTATATGATTTTCATGCACCCAAGTCCAGGCGTCTCTGTCAGTTTTGCTCTCCTGGTCACAATCGCCAAAAAGTATGGTCTGGATTCAAACCTGTGAAAACCAGATAATAGGACTCAGCCAACGCTAGCCGTTTCCAACTGAGCCACTCTAGGGGCAATGCATTTTTTTTACATTGTATTAGCACGATTGTCTGATCAGCAGAAGACGTACAATGCAAAATTGAGGACACATTCATGTATTCTACAATAGTAAAACGCTGACAAATAGTTAATAAATGTTTAAAAATGCGTTTTTGTCGTGAAACCTATCCATTTATAAAAGCTTGACTTACCTTGGACAGGACTGGCACACTGTATTTCTCTCGTGATAATGGTCACCTTGGGACGACCCTTCCCCCTCTCCCAGGCCCCCTGCGCTTGGTGGCTCCCACACACTCGGTGTCGACGCACCTGGGGGACACGGCGGTGCTGCGATGCGAGGTGACGGGGGAGCCCAGGCCGACGGTGCGCTGGCAGAGGAGCCGGGAGGACCTGCTTCTCCCCCTCAGTCCCGAGAGCCGCGCGGTGGTCCTGCCCTCCGGGACCCTGCAGGTCAGCCGGGCGCAGCCCTCCGACTCTGCCGCCTACCGCTGCCTGGCTGACAACCCTGGCAGTGCCCGCACTGGCAGTGACGCCGACCTCTTCGTGTTACCAGGTACGCGGTTACTCTGTGTCAGTCACCGCACGCGACGCGAAGGCGGCCGAGCACATGGACGCAAAGCGGGGGGCATGCCGGAACCCGAGCGCTGTAGCCAAAATGCTGCTCTGAACGGGTCCGCGATTGACAATTTCAGTGGGAAGATTTCAGAGGGAGGTCCGGAACAGTACGCTCACAACTGTGTGACTGTTAAGGGGTGAAGTACTTTGGATTTTGATCAATAAATTTTTATTTTTCAGAGTAACTTCTTTCACAAACGTAGGATGGTTCCCTATACACTAGCTTGTCTCAACCCCCTCACACAGCCATCTATGCTACTGTAAACTTGGAAGGTCAGGTTCTTCCTTTCCCCCGGGGACATGCAGTCTAAAAGACCTCGACTAAACTCTTAAGGCTATCAGATAAATCGTCGGTTTGTCACCTGGCCTTGTGTACGGTGTGCATGTGAAATAAAGTCAGGTTTATATCCGCAGTGCTGGTCTTGGACCGAGAATGCCCGTGCTAACTCCAAGGGATGATTGGAGTTAAATTGCGCCTGCATTAGGCTGAGCCTCTGGGAGCAGAGATTAAATGAAATGTCACCCAGATCCATGTCAGCGTATAGATGACCCGAGGCTGCGTTGCTAGAAACACCTCCTGCTTATCACTGGATTGTCACCCGTCTGAGTGGGTAAATGAAGGGCGATGGTTAGCCTGAGATAAGTCCAAGTAAACCCAG
Source organism: Hiodon tergisus (assembly GCA_025775045.1). Taxonomy (NCBI): domain Eukaryota; kingdom Metazoa; phylum Chordata; class Actinopteri; order Hiodontiformes; family Hiodontidae; genus Hiodon; species Hiodon tergisus. The sequence continues at coordinate 7,787 of JAOVYW010005293.1, forward strand.
AAAACGTCAGTTTCAACCTGACAGAAACGACATAATATGTTTTTGGTTGAGAGCTAGAAGGAATAATGGCCGTGTGTTGGCGCGAGGCTATGTCACAGTAGGCAATACCAACCATACGCACGCGTTAGTCGCCGCTACTAGTACAGATTCACAGACTAAATGACCCCGTTTAACGGAACTATCAAGATGCTATCAAGAGTGCTACTGAATTTGATTAATTTCATAGTGTAAACTTGCGAGTGTGTAGCCAGTCAGGCTTTTAACGCCATGCAACGTATGAAAAAAATGCTTTCCAAAGGGGATTTTCACTGAAATATGAAAGCTGAAAGGTCTTTTATTGGTATTCTACACGGGCATGACGTAAGCATGGGAGTGATGACGTATTAATATTCTATTTTATTTTCACAGAGCCTGGAGTGAGGCGAAAACTGGTCTTCCTTCAGAGGCCGATGAAAGTTGTGGCGCTTGAGGGAAAGGACGCGGTTTTGGAGTGCTCAGCTTCTGGCTTCCCGACTCCCTCTGTTGTCTGGATGAGGGGCACTGACACGATCCAGATCAGGTCTGTTTACAAAGGCAATTTCATGTATGGAATTAACAGTAATCAATAAGTCTTCGTTTAATTTAAAATAATTGCCTCTAACGTACACTTCAAAACAAATTGACGTATGTTACTATCCCATGATCGATATCCATTTTGTGTCTGAGGTCATCATATTCCTAATTGTTTTTCAATAATTGCCACTTCAATAATTCAATCAATAAAAATTACAATTATAAAAACGTAATAATTGCCAATTATTTTTGTCTTTTTCACCCCAATTTGGAATCACATCTCGGTTCGCCACACACAGGGTGGGTGAGGAAGTACGAGTAGTTTCCCGCTCATGGGGCTCAGGCTACATTCAGGCTGCGCCTTTACCGACTGAGCCGCCTGTTTTGTCATGATGCACCTTAGTACTCCTGATGTGTGTCTGTTGCCCTAAATCGTGGTTTGAAAACGGTGTACACCATTCGCACGTTTGTTGCACATTTGTGAATTTATTTTATCTCCAAAATGTACTGCCTCAACAGGTCTGAGAAATATTCCCTGCTGGCTGGTAGCAATCTCTTGATCACCGGTGTGACCGACAATGATTCAGGCATTTATATCTGTGTGGCTCTCAACAAGAATGAAAACATTTCTGCTTCCTGTGAGCTCTCAGTCCTAGGTGAGTCTCCTAGAATCCCGGTCCACTTCCTCCGTGTTCACAGCTCTGCTCTCTCCCCTCGTTAGTGCCACTGTCTGCTTTCAGTTTTTATAATTGGGAAACGGCAGCTGTCTTTTCCTATTCTCACCCAGTACGGAATCTACTCCTGACTGCACTCTGCCCCTCCTGGCCACAGACGATGGATGGCGCAGTCCAGATTCTAACCTGCGCGCAGTAGACCTGCCAAACTGAATGGCAGGCCTGTGTGTACATTTGTGTGTACAAACAAATAAATAAAATGCACAATAAAATGTGCGTTAATAGACGTAATGCACCTAGTTTATCCTTGTGCAATGTCTCATAATGTAATGCAGTACTCACCCTGTTCCCCCCCCCCTCCCCCGTAGAGAGAACGCTCTTGATCTGCCACTGTCTCTTAAGCATGTTTGTGTTTCCGAGACACAAGCTATTTGGTTTCACGAATGCGCTTTAGCATATTAAGAATAAGGTCCAAGGCATCAGCTGGTTCTGTGTATTAAAATACGCTCTCATATTTCTGTTAATTACTGAGGTAACTTACATTTGTCTGACTAAATTAGCATACTGAAATAACCTTTTGTGTAAGCGGGCAAGCCGGAATGGTTGGGCCCTAACAGCTTTCACTCTCTTAACTGCAAGTGCTGTTATTTAGAAACAAATACTTCAGAACGTTTTTATTAAAAAAAACAACAACAAAAAAACATGTGACCTTGTAAATAAGTCTGCCCTGTCCTTTTTGGCAGTGCCGCCGAGGTTCCTGGGATATCCCTCCAACCTGAACGCCTATGAGGGCATGGACATTGAGATGAAATGCGAAGTGACAGGGATTCCCCGCCCTACTGTTCGCTGGGTGAAGAATGGAGAGGCGGTTATTCCTGGGGATTACTTCAGGATTGCAGTAAGTGCTTGCAGTCTGATACTACTTGTCATTCTCATTCAGCAAGCTCGGCAGTACCCGAGTGCAGGAATAAGCGGGCACTTGTAAGAACGCACGATGTCTATTATAGTATAATAATATTAGCTGACTTGCTTGATTATTTGGCTTTGGGTTTTCCAGCCACATTTTATCAATAAAATTTGGTTTTGGCAAGATCCAAAAATCGTGTGGTTTAATGCACTCAATGATTTGTTTTTGTTCTATTTTTATGTTGATTAAACTGAAACGAGCGCTACATCGTTGTCAACGAAACCAACATAATTTGTTATTTGTCTCAAAACAACTGTCAGTTGTTTTTGTTATAAAAACATGAAAACGGTTTAAAGATAACTTATTTTGTGTCTTGTACAATCAGTCATTCTCGACAATCCTAAACAAACAGACGCATAATATATTTTAATGCAGGGTGGTAGTAACCTCCAAATTCTAGGCCTGGTGAAGTCGGACGAGGGCTTCTACCAATGTGTGGCAGAAAACGACGCCGGAAATTCTCAGGCTATTGGACAGCTCATCCTGTGGGACTCAGGTAATACGGGGCCTAATCTTAATGCTCAGTCTATACAAAAGTCTATACAAAAGTCTATACAGAAGTATATACAAAAGTCTATACAGAAGTCTATACAAAAGTCTATACAAAAGTCTATACAGCGGTCTATACAGCGGTCTATACAGAGGTCTATACAGAAGTCTATACAAAAAAAGTCTATACAGCAGTCTATACAGAAGTGTATACAAAAGTCTATACAAAAGTCTATACAAAAGTCTATACAGAAGTCTATACAAAAGTCTATACAGAAGGCTATACAGAAGTCTATACAGGGGTGTATACAGGAGTCTATACAGAGGTCTATACAGCAGTCTGTACCACGGTCTATACAGCGGTCTATACAGGTGTCTGTACAGCAGTCTATACAGAAGTCTATTTAGCGGTCTATACACCAGTTTATACAGCAGTCTGTATAGAAAAAAACTGAATTTTGCGCTGAAATATAAGGACAATGTAATACCTAAATCACAGTAATTAAAGGGTGACACAGGTCAAAGAGCAACAATTACTGTTTCCATGACATTTCTGGCTAGCCATTCACTACGACGATGAGAGGCAGTGTTCTGTCTCTTTAGGCATTGTACCAGGCACTGGGTTGTGTCCATGTGATCTCTCTCTCTTCAGCACCCCAGCTGTGTTTAAAAAGCAGCATGTCTCCTTAAAGGATGGCTGTCAGACTAAAGGGGATTTAAAGCAGACAACAGACAGGGGAAGAAGAAATAAAACTCTACGCTTGATCACAATAGCCATCGGAGTAAATCCCTGTCCAGTTTTTACGGTCCATTACATGTTTTATCTCTGACAGCACTGCAGACACCCTTTCTTGTTCTGCCTGAAGCTAGTCTATAGTTTTCCACTAAAGCTGAGTGGACTGGCAGAGGGATTGAATTGCAGGTTTTGAGATATTTATAAGTCTGTTTAAAACATTTTTTTTCCCTATCCAGGCGGATCTCTTCACACGTATTGCGATCTGTTCGGATAGAATGCTTCCTTTTGTTCAGGAAGTTGTGTGGCCTGGGTTCAGGAACCCCGGTTCGTTGCCCTGTCAGGGGTCCGATGAGCACATGCCTAGGTTACAACTACTAATTAAAGCTAAATTCTATATGAAATAAATAAATCAAAAAAATTTTTTAATAGATATTTTTCTAAATGCAATTTCTGTCAGTGCCCAAAAAATCAAGAATGTTTAGCTCATTAATGGTGAGCACAGAGCTCAAAGCCAGCTATTTCACTTTTCATGATTGAATAGACAGACTACTATTTTGGGCTATGCTAACGTCTGTCAGTTTCTTCGGTTAAAGGAAAAAATGTTTTCAGCTTTGTAATGCAGATTGGATCCGAAGGATAAAAACTACTTCAGATGGATAGGTGCAATTTATTTGTACATCCAAACTTAAAGCTTTAAGAAGGTTTGGGTTTCCATTTATAGTTTTCATTGCATCTCAACTTCAGCTAGCATTTTACTGTAACAAAAGCATCTGTCAGATATGAGTTGTCTGCTGAAGGAAATTGGAGGAATTCCTTTGAGAATGGAAAGCTTATCTGTGAATGGTTGGATAAAATTTATCATCTTTTTAGTTGAATTTTTTAAAAATTGTAATTGCATATTAATTATTCAAGTCAACTGCTTAAGAGGAAATGCTGACACAAGTGACCGTCTTTGGATTGGACGAGGTCAGACGGCTACTCAGAAACCGGACCTAATCGGATATTATTTTCTATTGAGGTTGGTTTGCATTTCAATGGTGCATAATTAGTTTTCTGAGGATCTTCTGTTCTTACGGAAAATTGCGACCTGTCTCCCCTCTATTTATTTATTCCCTAAAGCAAGGGATATCCTTCCTTAAGTTTTTTAATCACACAAAGCAAGTACTTTGTGGAAGGCATGTTGTTATCAAAAACTCATAGCTACATTGCATAAATTATGTTTTTAAAAAAGCGCAGATGAAAGGCCTGTTTTGCTTTCTATTGTTCACCCTTCCACACGGTATTGATATTTGGGGCATCCTTTGGGGGAAACTGATCTAGGTCAAATTTTCACCTACTTCAGATCCCAGGTGCAAGAGAAAGCAAAACTCAGAATGAAGTCTTCTTGTTTGTTCAGAGAGAGAACTTTCGATTGTTCCTGACTGCAGTCAGACTTGGCTTATCAAAGTCAACTGTGTGCCACACGGGAGACAATAAGAATGAAAATCAAACTAAAAGGTCAGTCCAATGAAGTCCAGACATCAAAATGCTTTCTGAAACGAAAGCTGCTCCCAAAATGATAATAAAGCTGAAACTATTCCCTCTATCTGAGAGAGGAATCTTAAACTTCCAATGAAAGGCTGGCAAGAAACAGCCAAGCGTACACTAGAGGTTCATAAATCCTTGGCCTTGAGTAACTCAGGTTTTGTAGGTCAATAAAAGCAAGACCTTTTTTTCTATGTCAGTGTATTTTTGTCTGACACTTTGACAACGCGCCAATCGCATTTAATAAAATTGTGTTTAATAGTCTTCTATTGTTGCAGCTATCTTATTTATTTCTTATGCTCATTTTTATGCTTAGTCTTGGTCTGTTTATGGCTTCTGACCAAAATGATAAATAATACACCCGGGATATGAGCAGTAAACTAGATCACTGATAAACTATTTTGTCCTTGAAAACATTAAAGCTTAGTGATTAGTGATTGTGCATATTTTCTCAGGGAGCTGTTTTAACAGGGCAGACTTACCGCTGAAGGATCTAACAGCACTCCACTTTGCACTGAACCCGTGCAGCTCCAAAATGCTGTCGCTGGAGACCCAAGACCTGTGCTAAATGAGAACATCGGATCCAGCCTCACCGCGCTGCATGCTCAGTCAGATGTGTGCACAAACGATCGAATGCCACCCCGTTAGCGGCTCTAGTTAACTCACCCGTCATGAATATTCATTCTGGGATCCTTTGTCGCTACGCTGGGAGACGCTAATTGGCCAAAATAGCTTGGCGAGCTGACCAAATGTTAAATGAATTCCACATGTCAGGATGTGTCCTTTGGAACTGGCATTCCTCATGCAACGCCCTGCTGTTCGTACACCCATGTGTTACTGAGAGCTAGTTTGCGCTCATAAAGAAATTCCTCCAGTCTCCTCTAGGAAACTTGGGATAGTCTCGAAGTGCCTGGATGTAACCATTAATTGGTGAAATACACAAACACTGTGATGTCAACTGATTAGTCACAGTCACCCCCACAATAATCTAACATACTCATCTTCACTGAGTGGCCCAGGAAACGTGGGTGGCTCCCAGTGGCCTAATGTGCAGTACCAGACATACTAATCCACTGTAATAATCCACAGGTGTGAACGCACTAATTTAACTTCTGGTTAATGCTTTTAAATTACATCCTACATACTCAAAGTACAGACTGCAGTTTGCTTCATCAATTTGATTTGTCTGCATTTGTTTCATAATTGCTCAGCCCTGATTATCTGTACAACATCAAATTATCTGAAAATGGGAAAATTATGCGGAAACCCCGCCCCCCAAAATTAGGTGCGAATTGTTCTAGACACGGTTATTTTGTGAGATGACCAACATTCACGATTGGGTTTCCGCTAATTTTCTCCTTGGCGGCGCAGATCAAAGCGGATCTGTGGAGAAAGAAAAGTCTGTATATTTCACGTGGCGGATATACAGATATGCCCCAGTGTTGAGCATTTAACCGTAGCAGACCCCGTCCCCTCCCATTCCCTGCCGAATCTTGTATAACGCCGTGGTAGGTCGGTTCAGAGAGGCGGTCAAGCGATTGAGTCTCACTTAAGCAGTTTAGGCCGGTTTAGGCCGTGATTCATCTGTCATAGTGCTTTGCTCTAGGCAGACCCAATTATGTTGGTGCCAACATTTATTTTAATTGATCTGCGGAAAGTTAACCAGACATAATTTTAAGTACCGAATTGTTACTTTATTAATTTTGTCGGTAATCAATATCAGCTAAAAAGCTGGCACTGCATTACCAGGCTCATTGAGAAACATGGAAGAAACATCTATCTCTCTCTCTTACTCCTACGTATATAAATTATATATATATACAATTTCCATTTTAGGTATTTAGATATGTATAAGTAAAAGAAAGATGGTTTAACGAAAGCAAAAACAAGTTAGCATAAGGTTAGTAGAGAAATATATACATATATTGGGAAAATATGAGTGGTCATGCAGATATGAGGTTATGTTCAAACCAGCAGGTTCTCAGATCAAAGCCCTGTGTCTGAGTTAACCACATTGTGGGGCAGGACTGGTTGGAATGCTTGTGAGGCAATTTACTGCTCTGATTAGCACATGTTCGGACGAGCATAAATCACAGCCTCATATCTACAAATTGAAGCGGAATACTTTTATCCCGTGTCCAATGACACACTGCCCTTCCTCTGCCATTGGCATTCAGCTCAGTTAGTTAATCGGCGCCCGAGTAACTGTGTCTGTCTAACTATCTAAAAATTAGCGATGCGTTGGGATTTTCTGGTGCAGTTTCTCCAGACATGACACCATACCACAAAACAGAATTGGATTGTGTGCCTGTGTTGTTGTTGTTTTTTTGCATTAGTTAAAAGAATCATGATCACGGCACTGTTAAATGACATTTCGGTAAAGGGCTACTCATTTCGTGTGTTGGAGTAGGAACACAAAATGTTTCTCATGCTTTTTCTCTACTCTTTTGGAACAAGCAGATTATCACAATTAAATCAACCCCATTGGCAGAGCCGGAAATTTGACAACATTATCTCCGGTAAAAATTTGTTGTTTTGAGTTGAAAAACCTTGAAAGGACTATATTTATAGGCGTAAGAAAGTTGGTAAAACTGAAATGTTCAGTACAAGTGCAATAGATATATTAGAATAATTTAAAATAATGAACAGCTTCTTCAGCTTGGATAAAATAGTGCTATTTGTTGTTCTAAATATATATTTACAGTATATTACTGAAACAGAACATTTCTGGGTTTCTGGTACTAGGTGGGACCTTTCCACAACACCTTCAAAACCCCAGAGTCAGTTTTCAAACAGAAGAAAATACTCCTTTAAGGTTCCTTTAATTGTAGCTGAAACACGGAATGGATAGTTGTACACCAGCACCAAGACAGATGTTAAAACGTATCGCTGATTTGGGGAGCAATTCTAGCTGACACCCTAAGTACTCCATTCACAGGTTGTGAAAAATACACAGGGTGTGCTGTAACAAATCAAATGGTGAGATTAGTGGCAGTTGGTGAAATAGTGACAATATGGTCGAGGTGATTTGAAAAATTAGGTGACCTTGTCTTTTAATGGCTTCCTGCTTGGTTTCATGCTTTGTGTCAGAGAAAGAAAGATGAAGTTTTTTTATCTTCACGGATAGACACACTTACATCTTATGAGTGCCAAGGGTGCATCTGTCAAGCTGATGTACTGTAATACTGCACTATACAAGACAGAACAAAGGATGAGTAACAGAAAGACCAGAAAGATTTTGAAGACAGCGTTTCTCTTTAATTGCACTTTTAACTAAAACGGGCTATTTTCTTAAAGTGCTTCAGGTTCCTAATGCACACAACAGAGGTGGAAATTATGCTTGAATTAAAGCGCATAGTCTTTAAGTGCATTTTGTTCTTCTAAGTGATAAAACATAATAATACAAAAATAATTTTTAAGTATAACATTATAAGCTTGTTATTCTGGACATTGCACATTGGGCAAATGTCTTAAAAGCATTTCTCATTTCGGTTGGCTACTGAAATACGCTCAACGTGAAAAGTGTCTATATTTTCGTTCCGTCTTTTTAACGTGATACTCTATTGTGTGTATTTTTTGTAGTGCTGAAAAAAAATGTACTTAGTTGCAATTAGTGTGAAATTGTTGTCTGCATAACGGTCTGCAAGGATTGTTATTCTACTAGTTAATAGAACTATGCATAATGGCTAATGCTTACACTTAAACACTTTGTTTTCATCCAGAACAATTCTTTTATCTTGCCTCTGAAGGTACTATCATGGTCTATTTTCCTTGTCTGACAGTTATCTGCAGTGTAGCCGTCAAAGTATCACGACAACTAAATCTGTGCACTTATGTTCCTGTCCGAACCCACGGTCGTATAACCTCACCAAGCAACACTACAGAAAATCCACCTGTACCCGTCAAGACAAATGTAACAATTTGAATTACAGGCATCCTTATTGGTTTACTCACACTACAGAGCTAACAGAACACAACACGGAGCGTATCTAAAATTTGAGGTACGAGGTAACACTACTAATTATAATGATATTAACTAACAATGCAACAATTCACAACGGTATTCATAATCACAAAGAGTGTTACATTGCTAAAGCTCTTAATATGTTTAAAACTTATTGTTATTGCCATATAAAATTAATATATAATGCGATTGGAGGAACTAATCAATAAAAATTAGTCTGCATTTAAAATTTGAAACATTAAAAACACTGTTCTATGGAAACATACAGATCAGATTACAGCAGTTTGAGTTAAGCACGTAGCACCAATCTTCTTTTAAACTGAAGAGAATGCTAATGAAACACTAATGTCTATTTCAGTTCAACTAGCTCTGTCAGGTTTCATGTTTCCATCTTCATAAGGAGAAGAGGACAACCACAATCAGGGCTGTCGGTTAAATCCCGAGCTCGGACTCATAAACACAGCCTTTCTCATGCCCAACAGTCTGATGATAGGTGGCGGGCCTGCTCCTGCTAGTTGCCATCCAATCAGATGGGAGATCTCAAATATTACACCAATGATCAGTGTTTCGGTTACACCTGTTATATCGCTGTTGCCTGCACGCACACAAGTGCCAATGCAGCTCTTAATTAAGATAAACAACCAATTATACTTTTAAGTGATATAAATTGCTCGGTCTGTAAAGTATTCCCTCCAGAGTAGTTACTGGAATTGGGTGTTTCAAATGTGCAGAAACTACTGGATTTTTTAAACCAATGCATTAGTTCAACTCACAGCAACCCAGGGTAAAATTTGTGTCTCATTCATTAGACCTCAGCCACATAGGTTCACTGAGTTGATTCAGGAAAATGGCATTTAAATATTTTATGTTGCCAATTTCAGATCTTCATTTATTGTATTTAACGCAGAATATGCATGGCACAGCACCGTCAGGAACATATATTAGCACACAATACATTGAAAAGGGCAGCCACTAAACCGTGTTCTTGTTAAATGATGACTTTTAAATGCAAAACGTTGCATTAAAAATGAACAGATCCAGTAGGAAAGGTACACTGGCATTCTAATATAAAGCCTGCGTAAGGATTAGCTTGGTTTCATGGTGAAAACACACAGCTGCCCCTCCTATGTACAGATGCCACGTTAAGTGGGCAAACGTGATACAATTCTCAATGATAGACCTCTATTCTAAACCTGAAAGCGCCACACATCCTATTATGAAGTTACAGGAGAACATGCTTAGGCTATTTCTTAAAAGGGTTTTTTAAATTTAGTTATTATGTCTGCATGTGTTTCCCTAACGCCCCACCTCGTTCCACGTTTCCCTAACGCCCCACCTCGTTCCGCGTTTCCCTAACGCCCCACCTCGTTCCGTGTTTCCCTAACGTCCCACCTCGTTCCGCGTTTCCCTAACGCCCCACCTCGTTCCGTGTTTCCCTAACGACCCACCTTGTTCGACGTTTCCCTAACGACCCACCTCGTTCCGTGTTTCCCTAACGACCCACCTCGTTCCGCGTTTCCCTAACAACCCACCTCGTTCTGCGTTTCCCTAACGACCCACCTCGTTCTGCGTTTCCCTAACGCCCCACCTCGTTCTGCGTTTCCCTAACGACCCACCTCGTTCTGTATCCTGTTCCCATGCTTGGTGTCCTTTACTGTCTTACTATGGGAAACCAACCCAGCTCTCTTCCAATGACTCTCTCTCCACCCCCCCAACTAGCTGTCCCGAACTCAAGCACAGTCCCCTCTGCCCCCCGTGACGTGGTGCCTGTCCTAGTGTCTAGTCGATTTGTGTGCCTCAGCTGGCGCCCCCCAGTGGCGACTCAAGGCACCATCACGACCTACGCCATCTACTTCACACAGGAAGGTGCCAGCAGGTATGCACACATTTGATTTTTGTAAGAACAGTCTAAATTTGCTTTGTTTTCCAGCGATGTCAGTGCATTAGCAGACGAAGTTTCAGGCGAAACAGAAATACACTGGGGAAAAGGGGGGGAAAGGAGAAGAATGGTGGAGGGGTCCCACTATAGCCAGAACGTAAGAAAGGGAAATGGCACATACAGAGGACAGGAAACTTGGAAACTTGTTTTTAGATGGACTATTACTCTAGAATGGATTATTTACTTTGAAGGTTAAAATGGTGAGATAGTTTGCCGTAAAAGGTGACTATATGCCAGGAGTTAAACAGGGAAAATTAATAGAATGTGCACGACTGTTTCCTATTTTTCTATTGAATACAGCTATTTAAAGTGTGATTGGCTGGTTGCCCTAAGTTAAGCCTTACCTCCGACCAATCGGGTGGCTTTCTAATCAACCCATCGGTCTATATCTACTTTTGCATAACCTGTCCAATAGACTCACAATGTAGCAAATTCCATTCATCAGCAAAGTATCTTAAAATTCTTAAAATTTAAATTGAAGAGAATACGGGCATACAGGCTGAATTTTTTTAGTTTTTTTAGTTTTTAGTTGAAAGCACTGCCTAATAAATTGATCCACAGTTCTTTGTACTGAGGTTTGATTGTGGTTGGTTACATTTATGACAGTATTGATTCTGATGTGGGGGTTTTTCAGGGAGCGCTCAGTGAACACTTCAGAGTCCGGGCCACTGCAATTTACTGTGAACAACTTAAAGCCTGAGCAAGTATACTCCTTCCGAGTGGTGGCGTATAACGACCATGGCCCCGGAGAGAGTTCACAGTCTGTCAAAGTCTCCACACAGCAGGAATGTAAGTACCCCCAGCGTAACAAAAGGGCTGAGACAAGACGCTCAAATGAGCTGTTCAGAACATACATGCATCTGTGTGTTAGAATGCAGTGCGTGTTTTGAGCATCAGGCATAAATTCCGTTTTCAGACAATTTCATCTTAATTTTCCAGCCTCTACCTTCCAGCCAGCCTTTATTCAGTAACATCACAGGCTCTTTAAACTGCAAAAGGATCTCCTTGAAAAATGTCATGACATAATAAGGCTCCTTTAGCCCTTTGTTGAAAATAGCCAGAGAAAAGCTGTTCACCTCGTGACATTCAAAAATACATTTTTTACTTTTAAATTTATTTTCATACTCAAAAGGCTAACACTGGAGGAAATTATTTTAAAGATGTCCCCCACAAGTAATAATTGTGATTAGTGAGGCTCTCCATGGTTAAAGGTAACTCCACTGGCATTCTGTTCCCATTAACCATCAGTGCAGATCCCTGGTCCCGTGGGAAACTTCCGAGCAGAGGCTACGAGTCCCACCTCCATCCAGGCTTCCTGGGATACCCCAGCCCCTGAGATCAGCCCTGCAGAGGGATACAGGCTGTTCTGGACAGAGACCGCTACAGGGAAAGAGCAGGTCAGATCTCTTTGAGTGACTTGGGATTTGAACGCAGCGGCATTTTAAATATGTACAGTCCAAACAAACTCACAAGCATGCCTCAAATCATTTGGACGCATATGCAGTTTTTCCCCATTAGCAGCCATGTTTTACATCGTCTCACTCTTTCTGCTGTGTGCCTGGCCTTTTTCTGCAGCGCGCGGCCTTTTTCTGCAGCGCGCGGCCTTTTTCTGCAGCGCGTGGCCTTTTTCTGCAGCGCTCTGCCTTTTTCTGCAGCGCGCGGCCTTTTTCTGCAGCGCGCGGCCTTTTTCTGCAGCGCGCGGGGCCTTTTTCTGCAGCGCTCTGCCTTTTTCTGCAGCGCGCGTGACCTTTTTCTGCAGCGCGCATGGCCTTTTTCTGCAGCGCGCGGGGCCTTTTTCTG
>JAOVYW010005293.1:22371-32953 GCA_025775045.1 Hiodon tergisus
GTCCGTTATATTTTGTTAGGTTAATCGAGGCTAATGTATTGACTGTTTGCACGAGGGTTCACGTTAATTTAAAGAAGGTCGAAGCAGGAGTGCCGTAGAAACTAAACCGTGAAAGAGAAAGGTTTATGCGTGAGCCTCAGCGCGCACAAACGCCATTTTGATGTAAAATGCAGTTAGCGACGTTCCGGCTAAATGCACAACAAAGGGGACGAGAATGGGTTCCTTTATAGGACTGCAGGATTACTTTTCTTAAAACAACACCATCACTAGTGAAATGAAAAGCGTCCGTTTCGTCGCGCTCAGCCGTATCCTGCAGGCTTACCGCTCATTTACACGGTGTCTTTTCAGGATGTGGAAGTGAAGGGGCGGAGCTATAAACTGGTGGGACTGAAGAAGTTCACTGAGTACTCCCTAAGGGTTCTAGCGTTCAACCGCTACGGACCAGGCATCACCACAGAGGAGCTGGCTCTCTCTACCCTATCCGACGGTACATTCAGTTGTGAAGGAGAATCCATCCACTGACAGCTCTGTAAATGCACTCTACACTCTCAAATGGGCAGACTTAGAGAATATGCAAAAGTTAAATAATTAAAATTATTATATAAATATATATATACATTTTCTTTAAGGGAAACTCGGTGTTTCTCAGACTGATATTTGTATGCATCATTTCTTTATACTTAACCACATGCAAATCCCCTCAAACCAACAAAGCATTCATTCATTATAGCTTCACTTTCGACCTTTATCTAGGTGCATGTGGGTTTCTATGTTTTATATGAAAAATTGCATCATTGAACATAATCTTAATTGATCCTTAGAAAATAACAAGTCTACTTTGTGCATTAGTAAATAAACTAACTTGGACATGGCAGTGTCAGTTCCCACTAATTTTTCTCTTATTTTTATCCTCAGTTCCAAGTTCTCCTCCTCAGAATACCTCTGTGGAGCTTGTCTACTCAAGAGTAAGTAACAGCCGTTACAGAGATGAAAGAGTACACATTTCTTTGGTGGCCAAGAGTGCCAATGGCTCTTTACTATCCCCGGGCTTGAACCCAACTGAACACGTTCAGTGTGAAACCCTAACTTAACAACAAAATTCAATTAGGAACTCTTTTCCTTTTTGTTTTTGTCACAACTGAAATCTTCTTCTTCCAGAGTATCAAAGTTAGTTGGAAGCCCCCTCCACTAAATCAACAGAATGGGATAATCACAGGCTACAAAATCCGCTACAGGAAGTCCAGTCAACGAGGGGACCAGGAGATCATTGAGCCAAATCATTTATTTTATCTTTTCACAGGTACAGTATTGTACAACTTCCTCAACTTTTTTGAATAAAGGCAGGATTGCATAGTGGTTCTCAGACAGCGGTCGTATTTTTCTCCCGCAGGTCTAGAAAAGGGCAGTCAGTACAGTTTCCAGGTGGCAGGCATGACAGCCAATGGGACCGGCCCAGCCACTGAATGGTACAGTGCTGAAATCCCTGAGAACGACTTCGATGGTGAGAGAAATAACACATTCAAATTCTCCTTAACCGTTTCTGCAATCCTTTGAATTTCCTCCAGCGTTGTGTGAAGTGTTTTGGTGCTACTATGAGCTATTATCCCCTCATAAAAGACAGAATTGGTAATCTAATTTAGCATTCTTTGAAAATGTAAGATATACATGTTTTTATACCTTTGTCAAGCTGCGTTTAGACTGAATATAGAGACACTGCATGTCTGAAAATGTGTAAGCATCTTCAGGTTCGTAACAACATTGAGTTCCTTTGATTAGCATAAACTGCTTATTTTGGCAATCTTTTGGAAATGCAGGAAATTTGGAAATCTATGTGTCAAATAATAAAATATGTCAAATAAATAACATCTACTCAATCCAGGGGATTCGATGTAAGCCAATAGAGGATCATTTAATAAGCAGAACGGTCAAATGAATCAACCTACTTTTTTTGTAAAAGACTCTTAAAATCATCCAAATAAAAAAAAGAAGTGATTTTTTACCTATGTTTTCACTAATCAGAAACCCAAGTTCCAAACCAGCCCAGTTCCCTCCACGCCCGTCCCCTGACGAACAGCATTGTCATGAGCTGGACCCCTCCTCTGGACCCCAACATCTTGGTTAGGGGTTACATCATTGGGTACGGGGTGGGCAGTCCCTACGCCGAAACCGTCAGAGTGGACAGCAAGCAGCGGTACTACTCGATCGAGAACCTGGGTGAGTGGACGAGTCTGTCCCCGACCGGAGTCCAGGCCGGCAAAGGCTTGCGAATAGGCACATAGGGCATGCTTTAACTGTAGAAAGGCATACCAAATGTTATCTTTCTATGAATGGCCTCCAATTATGCAATGCCTGCTGTTTGTGAGATCAGGGGTGGTTAAAGTTACTGTCACGTCAAATAGCGTTTCGTTTGAAATTTCGTTTTAACGAAAATATCTTGGTTTTAATGAATAATGCACTTGGTTTAGTCGTTTGCATTGTCGCTAATTGCTTTCAGTCAGAAATGAGCATAACTAAAGGGCAGTGGCTTTCCCCTGTAGTTGATTGAGAGATGCTGCCTTGCCACTGTTTTTTCCCCTCCTGTTTCCCCGACGGTCTACTGCTCATTCACACAGAGCCCAGTTCCCACTACGTGATCTCGCTGAAGACTTTCAACAACGCGGGGGAAGGAGTTCCCCTCTATGAAAGCGCTGTGACCAGATCAGTGACAGGTATGTCAGCAGCGACTGATTGGCCTATTGGCAGTTTATTATTTATGATCATAATTAGCCCGGTTTATGCTTTGTGTGGAGGAATGGACTTCCTCTTTTAACGCCTTACTTGTCTTGTATGCGTGTGTGTGTGTGTGTGTGTGTGCGTGTGTGTGTGTGTGTGTGTGTGTGTGTGTGTGTGTGTGTGCGTGCATTTCTTTTTTCTTCAGACCCCTCAGACCCATCAGATGACGATTTGTTGCATCTTTTTGATACATTTCCCACCCAAGGCCCCGATTCCTTCACCCTCATGATCCCTCCAGTAGGCGTGCAAGCCGTTGCCCTTTCCTCTGACTCAGTCAGAGTGAGCTGGGCTGACAACGCCATCAACAAAAATCACAAGTCTGCCGAGACTGGCTTCTACTCTGTCAAGTGGAAGACAAGTTATTCCACCAGCAGCAAGTCCAAGGCAAGGGAAGATATTTTTAAAATGTGACTGTTGTGCTATTACAAAAAACAAAAACAAAAACTGTTGAACCTTTTTTCCATCCTTAATAGAGTTAATAGCATTGTAGCAATCCAGAAGCCTCACTAGGAGGCCTGAGGTTTTTAATGACGCGGTAATGAGACCAGAATCTCGCCTTGGCTGGAAGCAGTCCAGGAATGTTACAGTATGTTAATAATTACAATCTATACCATATAATGTAAAGTGACTGTGATCAATACACAAGTAACTATTTTTTTCTACACATGCTTTTAATTTAACTAAAATTAACTTAATTTTAGCAGAAATTGTGTGCATGTGCATGGCTTAAGAAAGACCAGAATTTTTTTTTAAAAGGGTTATTTTCTTAATAAGCATCAGCAGTGTTTGGGGGCAGATGGATCTCCCGTCACTCAAGAGACAACCTCTGGTATTGCAGTCATGGCAACCGCTTGGAAGATGGTGAATTTTTAGGTTGAACTCTTGAACACTTCAGAATAACAGCCGTGTTGCCTTCTTGAAGGGGTACTCCCCCGTAATTAACCCCTCTTCATTTCAGCAGACTTGTACCCTTGTCTCACCTGCATGTTGGTCAGTAAGAAACCACGACTTAGGACTGGCTGGATCTACTGCATAATTGTCACAGCACATGTTATTGACCTTCTTATTCTTATTCTTTTGGATCTGATGGCAGACATTGTAGGAGCAAACAAGCTGAAGTCTTTTTAAATGATCATTAAAATGCTGGATGCTTTGCTTGTCAAATGGCCGGGATCTTGTCAGAAATGTGATTAAAAATAATATATTCAGTGACAGCCTCTGCGGTTAAGAGCATCAGCTACAAGGTTCCTCCTTTCCACATTTAAAACCTGCAAATACTCCTTGATCCTTGCGCGTGTTAAAATGTGTCCCCTAATTATTGCCATAGAGCGGAAGGCCTGTGGAGTTCATATTTTTTCGTGCAAATTCAGTGGTTCCTTGGTTGCGTTTTTCCCCCCCATTTTCTTGACAGAGGGATCATTTTTGACTTTATTTGTCTGAAAGCAGGGAACGGCTCAGAGGTCAGAGATCTGAGACGAGAAAAATACACTCAACAGAGACACAACAGTGTAGTCTAGGTATATACCTTTCTAGGTATCCTACAAACGTGGACAGACACGTATAAAATGAACTACAAGCGACCGGCCACCCCGTTCCCGGCGGTCATCCTGACCGCAGCCAGTGGCGATAGTTTAACTCTTTCCTCTCACTCTCATGCGGGTCGGTCTATGCTGGGTTCAGGGGGCGGCCTGCGTCGTTTCGCTCACCAGCATCCTCTCGTCTAGTCTGCAGACACGACCGCTTTCAGCTACACTGTCACGGGACTGAAGCCCAACACCATGTATGAGTTTGCGGTCATGGTGACCAAAGGGCAGAAGTCCAGCACCTGGAGCATGACCGCGCATGCCACCACCTACGAAGCAGGTTTCTGGTTTTGATTTCTCTAGCTTTGAGATGCGTTGGTGAGGTCATTGTTGATGCTTGATTTAACTCTACCCTAGTTTTCCCCCAGGTTAAAACTTTGTATTTGTGCTGTTTAAGTGCTAACAATTTAGTTGCTTAACAGATGCTTTTTATCCAGAGAGACGTACTCAGCTTACGGTTTCTGAATTTATCCACCAACACAGCTGGATATTTACTGAAGCAATTCAGTACCTTGCGTGAGAATACAACAGCCGTGGAAGGTCATCTCAATTAATTAACCTTCAGTTAATGTACAGAAATAGATGAGAAATGATATCTCCCATTATTCTCTCTCTCTCTCTCTCTCTCTCGCTCTCTCTCTCTCTATATATATATATATATACACACACATATACACATGGATGCAGACACACACAGTAAACCCATTGGCTAGTTGGGATCCTTTGATGGTTGTGAAAATTGACAGCACCTTACCAATACATTGGACAGGACTACTCATATGTTTCTGTGCATTAGCTGAAAGACTGTTACTGAAAAAAAATCTCATAGTCATTTATTATATGCAGTGTTTATATGCATATTTTTTTCGTAGATGGATAACAGCAATTAGACAAAATGGCAAGCCCTCATTTAATTTAAGTAGAAATAGATTAACTTGTTTGGTTGGATAATAACTACAAGTTGACCTGCGTTATGATGTTTAATAACATACTGTGCATTTAAAAGCAAATATCTGGACGCTTGTGCGTAACAAGGTGTAATTGCATTCAGAAACACGCGTTTAAAAGCCTTATTTTGTCTTCTGGTAATCCTTAGCCTTAATGGAGGTTTACTGTAATTCTAAGCTTAACTGAACCTTGAAATTAGCTGTGCGGGACGACGTATTTTAGATCGCATCATTGTAGATGTGATAATGCTGTTGCGGATTATTTCGTGGTGTGCGACAGCTCCCAGCTCTGCCCCCAAAGACCTGACGGTGATTGGCCGGGAGGGGAAACCTCGAGCCATTCTCCTGAGCTGGCAGCCGCCCACAGAGGCCAATGGGAAGATCACCGGTGAGCCAGCCAGCTCCAGACCATTTCATTTACCCTTAGAGTGTGAAGGTTATTTTACCCTACCTCCCCTGCGCTGTCATTTCCTCTGAATGTGTTTTCTCCCCTCCACGCCCATCTCGCTTGGCTCAGAGGCCCTATTAAAAATTCTCATGGTCACTGTTTGGGTTATTTATACCTCATCCTGCTTTTGCAGGTGACCCATTGTCATCCCCCATTGACGTCCTCACACGCCACCTTCAATATTCAGCACGTTGGGAAAAAAACCCTGTAAAAGGGCAGCGTTTTTGTGCGAATATGTATGCATTTTTATGTTTCGGCGATTGCTGAACCGCTTGGCGTCTCGTCTCTCAGGATACATTCTGTTCTACACGCTGGACAAGAACATGCCCATCGACGGCTGGGTGATGGAGTCCATCGGAGGGGACCGTCTCACCCACCAGGTCATGGGACTCAACCTGGACACCGTGTACTACTTCCGTATCCAGGCCAAAAATGCCAAGGGGGTGGGGCCTCTGTCTGACCCTGCTCTTTTCAGAACCACCAAAGGTTGGATGAGTATGAGACTAAGATTAAGACTAAGACTAAGACCAGGACACCGCATGAACTGCTCTTTATACACGGTGTTAAGATGAATTACTTTAAACGCTAAAATTACCAAATTAATTACTTTAATTACCAAATTACTCAAATTGAAACTGGATTGATTCTAGCTTTGTTTTGTTTCTGGTCTGACCACCGCTGCTTTGCCACTAATCGACGGCCGTTTAATAGGACACACTGAGATCTTCGATTTTTTTCTCAATGCTTTAACGTGAATTCACTTCCTCTGAGAATACCGCAGAGCGTTGAATGTTAGGGGAAAATGTATTTTATATTGCGGCAGTGTATTATCACCAAAGAAGTTATAAAATAAATGTTTAGGTACAGGCAAAGGGCGCAGAAAGTCCTCTAACGCTAATCACTGATCCTTAAATATCCTGTTCTCGGATCTCGGTGCTTATTTTTCATGAAACGCCCCTGGAGACTGAGTGCCAGGCCCAGCTGTTCCCTCTGTAATTACACTGTGTTCGAGAGTGCAAAGGGCTGAACTGCGGCACCACAGGTTTCCCGTAGAAAACAATACTCGCAACGGGACTAATGTCCATGCCTCTCTCAGTCTTTAATAAAATTGCTGATTCATTTTCCCTTTCCTTCCAGCTGAGCATCCGGACAAAATGGCCAATGATCAGGGTATGTCGAACTCTCTTACCTTAATGAACGGGCATTAATTACAGTTACTCCCCTTTCGCGGATTCTGTTAAAATTAACGGAGGTATAAAGCAGAAATGGTAATGGTGTCTAGCAAGTGTCACAAATATAATGAAGAAGAACAGAGGTTCCCTGCTAAATCATACTACCTCCTTGCTAGTGAGAAAAAAATTGGTATCACCTGAAAAACATTTTACCTATTACTTTAATTTGAGACATTTTTAAAAACATTAGACTTGGAAGAGTTTTTTTTAACCCTGAATGAACAGAATTGTTAAAAATTGTTCTTGAAAAAAATTAGATGCCAACATTTCCCTACTGCTCCACTGATATGTGGTCTCTACTCCACAGGTCGCCACGGAGATGGAAGTTACTGGCCCTCTGATAACATCCTGATTGACAGGAGCAGCCTGAATAGTAAGCACCTTAACTAAACTAAAGATAAAGATAAACGTATATGCTGAAGGCTTAAGGGGTCATCGTAGCTATGTTTACCAAAATCACCTGACAAGAGGTGGACGTGTAAGGAGAGAACATCTGAGCCTCTTTATTTCAGATCTGGGATTGAGGAGAGATGAAGAAAAAGATAAATGCTAAGCTACGTAGCGATAAGGAGTAACGTGAGATATGTGACTATAAAGCTATTCGATTTTCACGTAGAGTTTGATTGATCGGAGGAGCACTGTCCATAACATCGGTCTTTGGTTGGTTGCTCCGGCGTTCAGCAGACCCACAACTGTGGCGGGTTTAGCGTGTAATGCCTAGGGCTACAACTCAGCTATAAACGAGTTGCCAAAAGTAACCAAAATGTGAAACAAAACTGTTAAAATTGTTACTGATTTGAAAATTGTACACACAATTTGGCATCTTTGCTAGCTGAGGTGCGCATTCTTTACTACGATCTGGTCCCTGAAGGTGATAAACTGTGAGAAAGGCGGCTACATTTTTTTACTTTACAAGAAAACATCTAGTCTTATAATTTAAAAAAATATTTGATTAATAAAAAAATGTGTCATGACTGTGAACTGCGGCAGTGTTTGAAGGTGTTGGGACGCCACACCTCTTAATTGTTTAATTGAAGCCATAATATGGAAAGGCTTGTTCCAGGTGATGATCAGATGCAAAAGGAGAGACAATTAAAAGATAAGGCTGTGACCACCACCCTTTAAAAACATATTATGGTAATGTTTATTTTCTTCAAGTCTATTTCATTCTTCTAGTCTAAATGAAAAGTAAAATAGATGGGGGATAAATGTGTTTCCGCCAGTACCTTCTTTGACAATTTTCCTGAGAAACACCGCATTCCACTTCCACACGTATAAGTACAATGTTCCGGATGACATGGACAGCATGCACAATTGTTTTTCCTTTTTTCAGAGCCTCCGGTCGGTCAGTTCCACCCACCCCATGGCAGCGTGACCCCTCAGAAGAACAGTAATCTGCTGGTGATAGTTATCGTGTCTGTAGGGGTCGTGACTGTGGTCGTGGTTGCCATTGTGGCGGTCATTTGCACCCGACACTCCACTGCTCAGCGAAGGAAGTAGGTTTAAAGCGCATGTGTTTCTGACCTTAAGATATTTTTGGAAAGTTGAAGAGTTCCCTGAGTAATTGTTCACTGGGTTCTTCTGATTCACGGGGAGGATTTTGAGATACATTTAATTCAGTTTGACTCGTTTAAGTTTTAAAACTGGAGAGGAATGAATGCGAACGTATTTATTAGGTCAGCAATTTACGTGGGTGGATAAATATTTTAATTTATATTAGGTTTATTCAGTCAAATTAAGTGACCGGAAGATAATTATCCAGTTGAATATCATTAGATATCATTAGAAGTGGAAGTGCACATAGCTTTAGTTTTAATGCATTGCGTATGTCAATTCTGTAGTTGCTATTATATTAATGCATAATAAAGTGTAGCTTATGAGATCCTTCTCAATCCCGGAGGAGGGTGAATGTCAATAAAGTCCTTAAGGTCACCGCCGCAGTACTATTCCCAGGATCGCATGTGTGAATGTTCTCTCTTTTCAGATCTTCAAGCAGCAGTTCTTTAAAGTGTCGTCTCATGAAGTGAGACAGTGGCAAAGAACAACAATGCCTTCACCAAAATGTTCAAACGTGTCATTGATTTCCAGTCAGTTTCCAATCGTTGTTATATCTGATTCCCTGTAAATTATTCGGTTAGTTGGACATGAAATCAACCTGACTCCATCTTGTTTTATATTTAAGTGGATTGAATGAGAAAAGTGCGCGCACGATCATGCCCCTTTAATTAGGCCGACCTACCTGCAGGAAAAGGGCCAGTCACGTCTCAGGAAAGAGGAAAGGCAGTCATAAAGAGCTGCGTCCACCGGACCTATGGATTCACCACGAGGAAATGGAGTTAGAGAATATGGATAAGCCTCCGAGCTCCGCCCCTTCGAGCTATATCTCACCCATGCAAGACTGCCAGGAAATCACATCTGTCAGTCACAGCCGAGCAGAGAGCCAAACGGGTAGCAGGAGTTGTCAGTCAGGTAGGATGCGTCCTAAAAATATGTCATTATCCCCAGGTTTGTCTGAAGGAATCTAAACCAGATTAATCAATGTGCAAATCTACACTGCTATGTCGTTGCATACGGAATGAGACAGGTGATGCATCATCGAGACAAACAAGCTCACTATTTTACTTCTCACACCCCTACTGTAATATGATATGTACGTTTATATACATACCTATTTTCCACTTTTTGTTGTTGGACTAAGACAGTAAAAGAAATAATGACAAAAATGCCACGTCCTGGCTTCCGTGCGTCACGATTCATCCTGTTAAATTATGGTTCTGATGACGTGTCTGAAACAGATCATTTTGTGTCGCTCGACACTGCCTCTTCCTCCAGATTTTTCTTCCAAAGAAGCGCCGTGTCATCTCCCGGCTGGTTCGGGCTCTGACGAGGCGTTGAGCGCCATCTCCGCCCTCGAGCTCTCCCTGGCCTCGCAAAGGGCGGCGCGCTCCAAGATGGCCGCTCCCACGGACGCACAGCCAGGTGGATCACATGGACAACACCCTGCCACTCAAGCTTAGGATAACATGTCATTTTAAGTCATCATTTCCATCCGAAGATCACTCTGCTGAACTTCCCTCCTGTGGGAGATTAATGTGTCTTACCATAAAGTTGACAGCACAATCTCGTCCCCTGTATTAATCACGAACATTAATGATCCATATATAAGTGGGTTTGTCGCTCCATTTCTTTCCATTAATGACAAAGTGATAAAAACATCTTCACACTGCAGCACACCTGCAAGCCATTGTGGTTGCCCGGGTTGGGTTGCCAATATAACACTGGGCCGAGCCATAGCAAGTAAATATTAACAGTAACCGGTGGAACCGGTGGACATTTTTTTAATGGTTTGCGTTTGTTTAGTGTGGAAGAAAAATAGAAACACGAGGGTACATCGGCGATAAGGTCTGCATGCAAAATGGCCGCCTCTCGGGTGGTATGTTTTACGAGCCAGTGGTGCTGTAAGGGTTAAGGAGTGAGGTCCTCTGAAAAGTTGAACTGGGTGTTACTGTTGGTCTGAGGGCAGTGATGAAGACTGCTAGCGTGATAACGATACTGTTAGCGAGTTGCTAACGAGTCTTCCAGGTGATTATAGCCTCGGAG
>JAOVYW010005293.1:36860-49315 GCA_025775045.1 Hiodon tergisus
GGTAACCAGAGGGACGGTAACCAGAGAGACGGTAACCAGAGAGATGGTGTCATGAGATGGTGGTAACCAGAGAGATGGTGTCATGAGACGGTGGTAACCAGAGAGATAGTGTCGTGAGATGGTGACCAGAGATGGTAACGTTGCAACTTTCACTCGATACTGGATAGTTCTGTTCTCAGAAAGACTGTTATTGAACTTATGCAAATTGTTTTACATACCGTACGTCGTCCATTTGTGCTGTCAATTTGAAGATGATGAAGATGAACTGATTTCTTTGCTCCTCAGTTTTGCTTTAGTCACATTATTTGAATGAAGATCTACTTTTCTTGGCGTTGAAAAGAAAAGCACGAAATGAGCGGACATTGACTTCGGGGGCTGTTTTTGGGAGATTGACAGAGTCTGTGGACATGGTTCTGTATATTTCCTTGTGTAACGTGTGTTTCGATGTGCAAAAGGGGCATTTCTGAAGGCATAAAAATGCCGTTTTGTATTGTACAGTTAAAAAAAGAATAATTGAAAGGTAAATTCTGGGCTTAGGGGATAGATGTAATGGGATATGGGGAATGTTTTATGATTAAATTTAATATATTATTAAAGTGGTCTTTTTTAAATCATTATTATTCATGTCAATGTGCTTTTTACTGAGAATTTAGCCGAACTTTTATTTGAATTAAACACTCACCATGTTGTTCCTCTAAAAAATGACTGTCAAACCAACTTACCAACTTCAAGCTGCACTGAATATAATGTATAAGCGTCAGTATTTTGTTAATAAATCAAGAAATTCTTTTTTTTTTAATCAAACAAATAATTTTTCATAATTCATTCATTACTGTTTGGGATATTACTGCCCAAATCAATGTAACACCCTAAATTAAAAAAATTCAACTAGATTAAGCCGTAGTCTCCAAATGGACTGTAGAAGAAACGTTTTTCAAAGATGGAAATATATATTTTATTACCACTAACATACCACATACCACAAAAAACTGATACATAAAAGCCTATACCAAGAGCTACATGGATTAACTTTTTTCTCGCGCTCTAACTGTAAGTGTTCTATAGAAGGTGAAGATCACTTTCACTTTCAAGGAAATGCACTTGTATGTATCCAAGCTGCCGTTTGTGGGATGTATGTACATCAAAGCAACACCAAAACATTGCTGTGTTGTGATAAAAAAATTCCTGCAGACGATAAATCAACATTTTGAAGCGAATTCTCACTGTGGCCCTCCAGGACTAGGGACAATACAATACCCTGGTCATGAGACATCCAAGCCCTTCCGTTTGGTCCCCATAGGTAGAGGATTCCTCCATCGAATGCTATAGATCGATATGTTGTTGCCTTCTTGCCTTTAACAATTTACATATATATATAAAATATTCTCCTAGTTTTAGTCCTGGTTTTCGCAATTTGTAAAAAATAATTGCATTCAACTAGTTTACTATTCAAAATTACTTCGGTTCTAAATTGTGCAGTTAAATCTTTATAAGGGCAAATAAAATGAGTGCTGAGGGAGTTTTAATGTATTTTAACATGACAGGATTAAGCCAGTAATGCCTTTTTTGCTAATGGAAAATTAAATCCCAGCCTATTTTGTCAACCACTGTGAAAAGGCTGGCCCACTTTTAAAACGTCACTATCTATTATCCAGTCTCACACCAAATCTAAATTGACACTTATGTCTTCTTGAACTCAATTCGTCTGGAAAGATATTTGACGAAGCCCCTCTTTGGGTCAAATATGAGTATAATTTGAAGGAAATGTTGTCCCCTTTACAGGTTATAACTTTAGAGTTATTTTGCACATTGTTTGCACAGCAACATTCAGCAAACCCTGCCCTGTTTAAAATGTAAAATGTTTTTAGAGAGCACTGAAGCGTATGTATTTTAGGCTAGCTTTGCTTAATTAAATTATTTGTTTCTCTAAATTCTGCAGGGGACATGCAAATAAACCCTGTGCACCTGAAGGCGGCCCATTCAGCAAAAACATGTACACAAAACATCAATCATTTTTTATTAAGTAAAAATATGACTCTAACTGCCCCGTCTACTCACAGAGAGCAATGGAGTGGCGTCTCATTCAGTAATATGCAGTATGTTTTGTCTTCTCTCAGCAGTATAGACGTTCAGAGTGCCTTGACATGTGATTATGCTGATACAGTATTGGGTTTTTTATAGGCAAAGTGCTCCGTAACCATCAACCTGTCCTCTGCACTCCGGTGTAGCAAATGTAAACAAACTGGAATAATAAGAAAGAATGCATGACATTTATGACCATTTTCAAAAGGCTAACATTTTTTTTACATTAAACATGTTAATACTTGTATTGATCTTGTATAGGTTAACAATATCCTTTGAATTAACATGAGGTATGGACAGTGCATGGCTTGGTCTTGGTATACAGTTATATGGGGGTAAAAGCGACATACAGAGACGTCCGTGCACACAGGCATTCAGAACAAATGAGCTGGAGTGGGAGTAGTCCTCCTGTCCTGGAGAGCTGGAGGGTATATCTCGTGAAATAAATATTCAGGGTAAGCAAACTATTATCAACAATACCAAGCCCATCTCCTTTGCTAAGAAAAAAGAGAAGTGGTTTCAGGATAAACAAACTGCAGTGAAGTTTGTCACAAATTCATGTCTGCAATAGCGGGTCAATTCGAAGTCTTGATAAGTTCACTCTTCAACTGAGCCTTAAATACAGGTGACCACCAGCTCAGACGGTCACCAGAATAAAAGCGCATGATGATTGTGTGTGTCAGCCCCGGTAACATCAGAGCCTTACTGTGTTAAAAACGCCCGCACCTGCCTGTAATCTCCCACAGTCCTTTAGGGCGAAGTGACAACGAAGACTGCAAGGTATGCGCCACCTTTCCATTGGTTCTCAAGCCTGCACGCGTCCCAGAGGCGTGAAATCTGCAAATTCCCTGCATCAGTCACGGGTAACTGTATGCATATGAATTATTCAATATGAATTAATTTAGATGGTTTTATTATTTATTATATATATATATCGTTATATGTGCGTATATGTATAGGTGTTTCTTAAGAAACCTTTTTTGTGTCTGAACTTGGAATTGTCAACTTTTATGTTGGCTGGTGCTACAAATCTTGCCCCCACACACAGGGAGGGGGAGGAAGTATCTTAGACTTCTCCAATCCTTGTTGCCTCACACTACCCGTCAGTTTGACACTCTGAAGGCCACACAGGTTGCACTAGGTGTTCAGCAGCGATTTATGGTCAGAGTGTCCCACTGGCCTCCGCTGCCAGCTTGCACCCGGGTAGCTGACAGGAGATGTCCTGTCAGCTTCACTCTCCTCAGCTTGGCAGAACCCTGGCAAGCGTGTACCGCCGCTGGGCTCTCCTGATCACAATCAGCGAATGACACGAGCTGGAATCCAACCTGCCAAATCCAGCCCATAGGCCTTTGGCGAACGAGCCAATCGGCTAATTGGATCATTTAGTGTTGAGCGGCCGTATTTCAGGTCTGAGAGATAAGCTGAGAGCATTAAGATACGGACGACTCAATGTGGAGTCTGTGCTTTTGAAAGCAGCAGCAATGCGTCCAGGAATGCTTTGAAACCCAACCATGGACATAATACGAATTGGCTGATTTGATTCAAAGCTCATATGCTCATCAGGCATTCCTTAATTGTTGAAGTCTCAGTAAATGGACCATGGCTGCCCTAGTACATTTGGAGGAGGGGGCTTACGGTGCCATGCGCTGGGGTCATTCAGTTAGAGAGATCTGGCAAACACATGCATTTGCCTTTTACACAGAAATAAAAGGGTTAATAGCCACCATGCAAGTCAAGTGGAAGGTGTTCACTTGGGTGGAGTGGTGTTGTCACTGGGTGGAGAGAACATTTGCATTAAATTACAGTGATTCGTGATTTGTAAATGGTGTCACTTACGCAACTTTATTTGTCCTTACCAACATCTGGTAGAAAACATTCTGAATCTGTTTTAGGCTAAACAAATTCTATAAATAAGGCTTCTGAAATCTGTCTGGGCTTCATTATGTCTGAGCGCAGTCATACCAAGTATTCCAAGTGTTTTTGACAGTTTTTTGTGTAAAATTAATATTTTCTCAACTTTAAAATTATTTTTTATTTAGGTAAATAAAACTTTTTAATGTTCTGAGAGCTGGCAAAATCAAACAATGAATTCTTTAAGCTTGTTATAGTATGTTAATTAAACGTACTTATTATTATGCCAAGCCCTATGGTCTGCATCCCCTGCAATATTATGTGCCGTGCCGCCCCCAGTTGAGTATATTTAAAAATATAAATACAACTAAAATTACAATTAAAATATCCATATTAATTTCCATACTCATAATACAAACTACATCTTGGTTTCGTTGTCTCTGTTGGGCAGCTCGATTTCATTGTGTCACAAAATGTAACATATTTAAGAAGCGATTGTTTGTTGGAGAAATACAGCAGTGTGTATTAGGATTCCAGGGGACATGCCTGAAAATTTAAATAGGAATGAAGATTGCATGCCATTTCCTGGGTAATGGACAATTTTCTGTGCAGAATTGGACCATTGTGGGATGCAAATAGGATTCTTTGGACATTTAACATGCAGGAATGTGCCAAGAGAACCTTTTTTCATTTCTTACCAACTGATAATAACTTGGCTCTGGTGGACCATTAGTGAATGCAAATTGAGCTTTACAGTTATTCAGAGGCAATTTTGTACATCATAATTAACTGATCAAAACTCACAAAAACTGTTTTCAGAAACAAAAGGATAAAGATAGTCATTTTTACGTTCTTGAAGGACACATTCTAATGTGTTCAGTTCATTCTTTTCTGAGAATGATTTAATAGAAATGATTCAAAATATTCAAACGTAAAAGCATGAGTGAACAATTAAGATGTCATGTGCAAAAAGGACGTATCAAAACAACCGTTTCGACTTGACACTGATACAACAAATAGTAATAAATAGTTAGCAGTTATCGCTGCTGACCAATCTACGTAAATCGGACAAGACCAGGAACAAGACAAGAAATGATTATACTCCGTTTTCTGTAGGATATTATAATTAAAGAGCACTCAGGATTTGAACAGATTAATTATAACAAAATGGAACAGTAATGAGGTAACAAACAGCCACAGGCTGTCACAGAACCTACTCCTGCATCAAACAGGGCAATTTTACAGCAGTACAGGGTATTGAGCAGTGCTTTTCTGTTGCGTGGATCGTGGTCTGTCCTGGAAAAAAACCTTGCGTCTCCATTTTTGTTCTTTTTTCAAAACTCTCCTCAACTTCCATGTTCTTTACTGCGTCATTACCTCTAAAGCTTTATTTTGAGAACCACCACTCCCCTTTCACCCGAATGCTATATTACGGTCGCATTTAATACCGTTTCCATTCACTGCCAACAATTGTCAGCGCAGTTACATTTGTCATGTAGAGGATCAGGATCTGTAGAAACGGACAAATGGAAGGATTTCCTTCAGTTGCTTTTCCGGGCACGTCGCACCGGTTCTCTGCGTCTTGGTCTGTGCCGCTGGCCGAAAGAAGGAATACGCGAATAATTGATCGTCAACTTCAGGAAAAAGGGAACTGCTCGCCTTTTCCAGGAGAGGAGATTGGCGAGAGTTAACGGTTGATCCTTCAATGAGCACAGCCGTGGCAGAAGAGAGTCTGTTCTTTGGTTTTAAGGCAACGTGACGATTTATCACCTGCTAACGGTTCTCTGACTGGTACCTGAAACACTTTTCCACACACACTCACTCACTATAGGTCCATTTCCAACTTAACCACTTTTTAAACACACTGTATTTCTGATAATTTGTCTACTCGATACTGGTTATACTAGTCTGAATATTGTATCAAAAGTAGTCTTCGTTTATAGAGCAATTTGTTATTTAAAATACATATCCCCTTTAAAGAAACCTCACCTTAAATCAGGACCAATTCGGTATTTTACATGAAAACATTTGAAAGTCTGTATTAATTTTATTTAATCCTTTGTGATAGTCAGTCTATGCGCCCAGACAGAAGAGTGTAGTGTAGAAGACGGGAATTTATTTTCAGGGAAGGAAAATCGCCGGGGGGAATGACAGAATTCTTAAACGTTGCCGTTTTACAATATTTCAATGCACCATTGCTCAAGAAAACAAGTCTGCGGAGAGTTAAGCACTTAAAGCGTTGTAAACCCATCCATAATTAATGAAGCAAGGTTCACAGTTTAGTGCTCGACCTTGCCAGTCACGACGGGAGGCATAGAAAGGTCTCGGTACTGTGCAACACAGCAAGACGCGCCACGTCAAACGGACCACTATTTGCCCAGGGAATTCAAATTTTAAAGTGAGTATACCGCCTATTTTGTTTGTTACAGCAGCTGAGTTATGTCCTTTGTGCGGCTGTTCATCGTGGCACAGGTCGCGTGGCCAACTCCCAACGAGGAAGGTGACGGCCGTAACTTTAAACGGGCAGAAAAAGGCTCAGAAACACAAAACGAAATATTTCGCTGAGAGAATCAGGAATTTTTCCAAGAAAAGAGTAGGGTAACAGGAAAATAAATTGAAAGTACAAGTCGTGGTTGATAAACCAGCCTCGGTATCGGTAATGCGAAGAGGCCTTCTGGTCGTATTTCGACCGAAACCTGGTACAATCTGCATTCACATTTACCGGACTCACGGACCACAAGCATTACAGATGAAGCCACCAGAACTATCCGGAGAGCTTATCAGCCAATTGTTTCTGTCATGACTTCTCCATTTAAAACATACGCATTGGCTCATGGGGACATAACTCGACCAGAACAATAAGACTTTATTGTTTATTTAGTGTGTAGTTTGCTTTGATTTGCTTTCCTCTAAAAAGGGTCCTCTCCGGTGAACGGTCGCAAGAATCACAACAGACTAATGAATATAATCATTTATTTACTCTAAAGTGAAGCAAAGAATTTACAAGTATTTTCTCTGAAGGTATAAATTTTTTCTTAAATAAGCAGTTTTGTTTAAATTCATGTTCAGAAAATGCATTATCTGTTACAAACCCTGAAAATGTCAAATCCCTTACAGACAAAACTAAAAAAATAAACAGTTAGCAATACAAATCCAGCAGGTTGCAACCTGGCTTGAGAAATTCCCAGAAGTTCAAATAGTATTGCTTAATATTTGCCTTTATAAAAAGAATATTTAAATTCAAAATTCTGACACAAAATAAGCATTGTTCTGAAATTATATATAGTTATGTACATCCCCAAAAATATTTTTCAAAAAGGCCTTGGTTTTAGCTATTAATTTTAAGGTATCAAATTGTGCATGAGTTGTGCATTGAGATTCTTTTTAAATCAGACTGATGAATATAGCTCCGAGTTATCTTCAGTGTTTTGGAATCTGGCTCTGACGTGAAAATGTTTCTGTGGATAAAAATGAAAACAAACAGTGAGCGATAATTATGAACAAATCACGACAAACATCAGTTATTTGTATTAATCACAAACACACCTAGAAGCCAATCCACACAGTGGAAAAACAGGATTCCACAGTAAAGAACAGAATACTGGAAAACATTTTGTTTTTCTTTCTACATTTGGAACTGCCAATTATCTTTCACCTTTTTCTCCCCAATTTGGAGTTGGACCGCGCCAAAGCATCTCCCCTCATCGCCATGACTCCCACCACCGCACAGGGCGAAAAAGTACAACCAATCTTCTCCGATCCGAGTCTCATCCAACCAACCAGCCACGGTAGGTTTCTATTTCTACACGCAGGAGGTTCAGCGCCGATTGGAGGAGAGGCACATCCCGTTCGAAGGTACGGCCGGAGGGAGGCTGATCTGCTAACGACATGAGCTGAATTCGAACCGGTGAACACCCGCTAACAGGGCTCGGCCCGCGCCTTTACTGACTGAGCCGCTCGGGAGGCTGGGAAACAATTATTGTTTCCAGTCGAAAAAAACTTAGTGACCTGCACAACAACTGCCCTGGAAAAAATAACGTAACATCAAGAATCCTAAAAAAAAGATGAAGACTGAGCAGAAGTCAAAGATTTCCCTTGCTTCAAAGCAAGTTCAAAAGTGTGGATAGCCATAATGAACGTCAGTGCCACAAAAGCGCTTCTTTTGAAAGGGTAGCTTCTTCACCCATGATAACAACAAGGAAAGACAAAAATCAATAGTGGTTCAATGCTTGCAGGAAACAGACATGACTGAAATGAAAAGAAACTTCTGAAGCATGGAGAGACCAGCCAAACATGGGCCATGCTGATTCCCCAGTGTGAAAAGGGGGTTTCTCTCATTTGCAGTACTGAAGATTGAAAGCAATCCCCGACTACAGAATAAAAGCCGGGAAATGGAATCTAAGGGAAAGGAAACTCTGGGGGTGAAACGCTGGCTCTTTTTACAGATACAACAGCACTGTTCCTGCACAAAAAAACCAAGTGGAGATATTAACCATGTTATCCCATTGCCCCCCAGATCCTTTGAGATACCAAAATCCTGTACGAAAATTGATAAATCATGCGTTAATCACTCAAAAATCACTAAGCGTGCACCTCATCATAACTTAACATTGGCACTGCAATGAATACACTAGAGAGTTCGGAAGAGCCTTTTAAACCACGTGTAAATGAAATAAAAACAGTAAAACAAGTCAGCTAATTGAAAATATCCCACTATAAAACGGAAACATTGTGCATGTCCATTCGCAGACACATTTCACTTCAGGCCCATTAAGATAAAACGCTCACCAGGGCTAACTGGAACTGTCCCACAATATTTACTGTTCACTCCCTGTGGAAGCATTCCTTACATACGTTTAGAAGGTAACACTAAGGAGCAGAAAACAATGACTAAACAGAGTCAATAATAAAAGTCTACCAAAAGCTTGTCCTCTATCTAAAGACGGACATGGATCAGGGTCAGAGAAAAAGGATGCGGACTGCGTGTAATGGAATGTAGTAATGATGAAAATGGGCTTTCAGAATATGTTGTTAAAAACTGCTTTTAAAGTCACTCCTCTCAGCCTTTTCACGTATACCCATTACCCAGCAGTCCCCCTCCCCCGTGTGAATGAAGGCAATTTGGCTTTTATGTCTAATCAAAACATATGCATCACATATTAATAATGTATGAGCACACATTTTTAAAATGTGCGCGTTATTAATTTTATATGGCTCTAAGACTAGCCACATTTTAGTATGTTGTTCTAATATTTGTTTACATTAATGGGAAGACCGGAATTATAAATGTTAGTGTTATGCAGAACAGTCTAGATCTCTAAAAAGGGCTCAATAAATTTCCAAAGAAATATTTTGACATAATTACAATCGGCACAATGGAATAAAAACATGTGATGTGTGAGAAATGGTTGGGGTAAGAGTTTAAATATCAGTGGATGGCTCAGAAAGACACCCGCATGTATCACGCAGTCGACACGGGGGAGAAAAGGAAACATTATCTAACACATACAACCAATGGTCATATGGAGGTCATATGGCCTACTGAGAGATTTACAGGAAGGTATGGTTAGGCAGTAACACTGGGTATTTCAATGGGACACACGGGAAAGCCAGACTGCAACAAAACGGGCATTTCTTCAACATTATCCTGGAGAGATAAAGCATTTACAATCCTTTCCTTCCGTTACAACCATTTCTGTCCGTTTCTACTAAAGCACTGCATATGCTGAACCCTTCAACCCTACAACTCCACAGCCTGTTTTTAAAGATCAGTATCTGGTTTAATTACTGCAGGTGCAGCGTAGTATGAGAAACCACTTTACGATGTCTGCCTTTACTTTGCAGATATTTGAATAAATAAATAAATAAATAAATAAATAAATAGAGGGGGGAAAAAATCAGAATCCCATTAGGAGAAAATCAATTATAAGTTATGCGTAGTTAACCAATCCCACTACCCCTCCCCCTTTCTCTAGTCTTTATCATCTTTCAATGTCTCATGCCCCATCATGTCAGAGCATGTTCTCGTTAAGAACATAATTTTAAAAATCGGGAGAAATTTAGTTAAAAGCTACAATAAAACTTTAAAAACAGAAGACACTACGTTCTCCTTGGCTGAATGCCACCAATCATTTTTTGATACTGAGTCATGAAAATACAGGCTAAATAAGAATATGATGGATTGCAGGAAAATGACTTTATTTTGTGGAGGGATGACACCTCGTTGTTAATGGGAACAAGTCAGTGGCTTGGTTGGTAAAGTCCCTCGCCCGAGTGCAGACTGAGCCCTATGCCCGCCGTGGCGCGGGACGTCCACCAAACGTCACTGAACCTCTCTTGTAGCCCGCAGAGTGAAAAAGAGGCGGGTGGCCCGAGGGCGACTCGGATTGGAGGAGACTAGTCGTTATGCTTCACCCTGACCCATGATTGGTGGCAGGAGCCAAGATGCTGTTGATCAATTCCAAGCAGGGGAGAAAAACGCTGAAGTAACTGCTAAAGATCCTACGTTTAATTTAACCGGATATTGCATCGCGGGCGATGAAATATTTCGATGCAGATAAGGAAGGCTGTTGCTCTGGGCAGGATGCCAGCCAGTCTTGGGAGCGGTGAAACGTGGACCGGGGAGATAGGCAGGCATATGGCTTCAGGTACGCCCAACCCTCATCTCTCCAGGACTGCGTCTGACTGTGTAGAAAATCCCTTACCCTTATTGCTGGCCTGTCCTGCTTCCAGCTTAATTAGCTTCACATAGGATTAAAATTCAGGCAGGAGATTATAATAACCAGTGATGAATGGAGGAATTGCGTTTTTAAAATTGGTACTTATCAGCCAGACAAGCTGCTGAGTGTCATTACCTGGCCACACTGTCCCCTTCCATGGAATAATACAACTCATAAAGTCCTCACACGTTAGCCAAGAAAATGCCAGGGTTTTTGGAAAAGCACTTTAGAGCTCTAGTGGTTCAACTAGGGCCGACGGGGGCCTATAAATCGAACAGGTTACACGGCTGCAGAGAAAATGCGGTTACATGCCCGCTCTGGACGTCTTTTAACCGGGCGCCATTCGTCATTATGATTTTTATAGTCTCCTCTTAACGCGATGGGAGAAGTGGGTAGGATAATATTTACTTAGCATAAATCATTACATACCAAAAACAGTTTTATCATATTTATGTCCAGTGGTCTGGCATATTTTAACTGAAACAGCCGGTTTAAATTTACGTATAAAAATAATAATGAGTAATTTTAGTAGAAAAATTGTCCTTGATTTAAATTTAAAAATAAAACCCACACTGTATAATGAGTCCCGTAGTCAACGTCTACCGTTGTTTAAATAAAATGCTGACCTGTTCCAACTACACCTCGGCTCCAAGATAAGTAGATTAATTAGTAAAATAGTCTTTACTAACAAAAAGTTATGGTTACAGAACGTGCAGGAATCTGAAGATGGGCGTAACAGTGGCTATGAAATACATCCCCGTCTTTATAACCAATAAATTAGGAGGGAACCCAAACCAAAGTCTTAAAATTTTGCTTTATAGTTGATTTTCAGTTTATTTTAATCGTAAGCTTTCAACAAGAATTCCGTTTTCCCATACTGTAAAAATAACTTAAGTGTACAAAAAAAAAAAACTAAACTGTGGTTTAGCGCCTCTAGTGGAGAACCAAGAGCTTGATAATGGGCATAATCCCTTGTACCAAAAAATAGTTTCTGTCTACAGAAATAATCAGATGTTTCCTACGGCCTTTTACAGTCAAGAAGTTCCGAAAGTCCAGCCTTTTTCCCCCTTTAATATGGGACGACTGTTCCCCCGTATTCCGTGAGAACTGCCATTTTTACCGATTAAAGAATATCCAAAGATGGCTGCCTTGTAAACTCTACAAAAGGCAATCTCTAACACATGCAAACATCTGTATGTCCTCTTTGTTTACTCAAAAAATAGAATACATTTATATTATATTATATTATTTAGATTCTATAAGCCATGTGATACTATTACTCGTAATATAATAAGTTGAATAACATAAAAAACAATAGTAACTTAGCAACAGTGCATAAAACATAAACAACCTTTGATTTTCTTACAGTATTGCTGAGGTTTGGCATCAGTAAGCGGCATCAGGCCATCATGCAAATGAACGCAGTTTGTGTGTAGGCAGGGAGTGGCATGGGTTTCTGCAGATAACTCTAGAATAAATCACCTTGTTTTTGGAGTAAGTTGGCAGCGAGTCAATTGTACCCATATGTTGTTCCCAAGTGTGCGCTCATAAAGAAAACCTCATAAAATCCCTTTATGTACAATATACTTTGGGTGGATGCAAAATTGTTTGGCGCAAGTGTGCACTTTCCAAATTGGACCGATTCCAGGTCTGTCTCTTGGGTTACTATTTAGAATTATCTGGATATTCCTCAAGCTCCTTTAAACCCGGTTCTGAACCCTCCAGGCCTCACCCTCTCCTATTCCTCCCTCTGTGCCCATGTCTCTGGTCAAACCGGAGACCCCATTCCTCCCGGTTCTGAAC